>ML778658.1:1782998-1896303 GCA_009831015.1 Picea engelmannii | reverse complement strand
AAGCATAAAGTAATGAGAAAGGACGTTGTATACCTTGGAATGATTAGATGAAATGATAGTATAAGTCAAAATGCAGGTGATGAAGGGTAAAATAATAGCAAAGAGTATGGGCAAAAAGGGTACAATATGTGGTCCTAACAGGTTGGCACATACATGAGGTGTATAGTTGATGTGGTTGGTAGATATCGACAAGTCATTATTGGGGTGTCATTGAAACATGATTGGTATATACTTGTTATATGGTTGGATGCACTTTTTTATGGTACAGGTTGATTACAGGTTGTTTGGCACAGGTGGGTGCATGGTTGATGCACTTATTTATGGTATAGATTTATATATGTTCAAGATTGTTTCCTCATCTCAGTTGGTGCTGAGGGTGTAATATGAGCCTTAAATTATAGATATAGTTCTCTTGTAGAGTTGTACTCTATTCAGTTGTTGCTGAAAAACCCCAAGGATTGTAGTCCGTAATAAAAATAAAATTGTACATACATCTTGTGTTCTTTGTGTTCCTTGTGGTGATGACTTGTTGATGATATATTGTTGATATATGTTTCTGATATGTGTTGACATTTAACTGGTCATAAATGAAAACAATGATTAATGAGTTAATGGTGATTGTTAACTAAGGAGTTTTGGGAAAAAGAGCCCTACAATGTTCACCCCCCCCTCTTAGTGTACTCGGTGTGTCCAACAATTGGTATCAGAGTAGGCCTTCACTACAAGCCTTAACAAGCTTGAAGGAGATCCATAGACACATAAATGGATGATGAAATACCAATCCTTGATGAGGAAAACTATTCTACTTGGATAATAGAGATAATAGTGTATTTGAAGACAATGGGAGCAACCATTTGGAAGGCGGTCATTGGTGGATCACTTCTTTTGAAGAACAAGTCAAAGTTTCCAGCTCAATTGGAAGGAAATAAGAATGATACATTGACTCTCAAGACCATTCTTAGTGGACTCTCCATCCCTATCAAAGAAATCATGGAAAAATGTACTTCCACCAAGGATGTATGGCTAAAGCTAGAGGAGACATATCAAAGCAAGAAGGAGAAGGAAGATATTAAATACAACTCCATCAAGATTATCAAAGCTTAAGAATATCCAAAAACCCTTGATTGTATTATTTCTAAATGTGATCTTGAAAACATTTCAAGTGAAGATACCACAAAGGAAGATCCCAAAAGTATTTCAAATGAAGGTATAGAATCTCCAAAGACTCTTGATTGGAATGATTCAAAATGTGATGATGTTGAATTTTTCTCAAGTGAAGAAGATGATCTAGAAACAGTTTGTGTAAAGTTTGACGGAAATTATCCCATGGAAGGAATAGAATAAGATCTATTAGAACTTCAAAAACAAGTTTAAGAGGGTTTATATAGATATAGAAGTGATCATTTTTATACACACTATAACTATATTTCATATAACATTAAGAACTTTCTTAGGAGAAGTAAAAGGGACATCTTGAAGTTAAAGGGAATGCTCAAGGAGCAAGAAGAGAGAAATAAGACTCAATTAGAATAAAAGGAAGAAGAGATCACAAGACTAAAGAATGAAAAAGAAGATATGAAGGTAGATGATGAGATTAGCAAAAGTTTTGAAACTATTATTCATCTCAAGACCCAAATTGAAGAATCCAAAAGAGTAGAAGAACTTTTGAAGAATTAAATTAATGAAAAGGAAGAGTCATATGATAAGCTATAAGATAAAGTTGTTGACCTTATAAAGAAGGTAGAGAAGTCAAACAAATTCTTGAATAGCTCACAAATATTGGATGAGATCTTGGAAAGTCAAAGATCACCATTTGATCAATTAGGACTTGGATACAAAGAAAAAACTACACATGTTGAAGCAAGCAACTCAAAGAAGCATGAGGTAAGTCCATCAAATAAGGAATACAATGTTGAAAAGAAACCATCTACACAAGGCAAGGAAGACATCAAAAATCATCTTTGGGACACCAAAGAAAAGGTATGAAAGTATTTTTCATGGTCATTGTTATTCATGTATTGAATATGGTCACAAATCTTTTGAATGTAGATCTTATGAAAGAAGATATAATGGAAGATTTCATAACACCATAAGATGCTGGAGATGTGATCAAATAGGACACATGGTTGTTCACTGTAACACCATGAGATGCTACAATTGTAGTGGATTTGGCCACAAATTTCTATTGTCCTGGAACACAAGAAGAAAGTCTATGATGAGGACTTAAAATAGCGTGGCTAGAAGAAGGAATGAAGTAAGGAAGGGAGACATATTTGAAAAGATGGATGCTCAAAGCTCAATTTCTGAGGAGAAATGACATATACAGAAGTGGGTGAAGAAGACAGAGCAGCCAAAACAAAATGAAAGACTGAAGGGAAGTTCAAATGTGTCATCTAATAATGCATATGTGGGTGACAGTGTTATCAGTCACATACATATGCAGGCCGACCTTGTATAGGTCGCGTACATACACAAGCTGTCTATGCAGAAGGTCGTGTATATGTGGTGAAGATTAAGGAAAAGGTCTATCCACAAGGATTGTAGTTTTAAGTGATGGTATAACTCTATGATGCAGGGTCTGACATGGTTTATTATAGGTTCTAACACTATTTGCTATAGGTTTTCATGATTCTATATTGGATTATGTAAGGTGATGATGTAAAATAAATCTTGGATGCATGGCACTAATCCATGAGTATGGATTGATGCATTTTCTATTGAAGAATAATGTTGTTTATGACAATGAAGTTATGACACCTTAGTTATGTGATATATCTTGATCATGTTTTGGAAGTTTACTTGTTGAAAAGATTGATGCATGGATTTGGCATATGGATGGGCTACACATTGGGACATGTGGTTGGTGCGTTGATGAGATGGTCATGCTGTACATCATTGATGATCTATAGCTTATGCATGATTGGTACGTTTCTAGTACACTGGTAGAGGCACCTACTAGCAGGTTGATTGACACATGTTTTATGGAGGATTTGGCATACAAGTATGGGATACATCATTTTGTGGTATTGGTGCATGGTGGTGTACATTTTTGGTACACTCATAGATGCCATATGCTTGATTATAATACACCATTGGTACTACTTGATCAACACAACAATTGTTATTTGTCTAAGATACATGATTGTGGCACTTGGTTCATGTGGCACTTGGTTCATGATGGAGACATATCATGAGTGAAATGACACATGGTTGGAATAATGGTAGATGCACATGGTTGACATATTGGTAGATGAAAATGGTTGAAATATTAGTATATGCACATGGTTGGCATATTGGTAGATGCACATGGTTGGCATATTGGTGGATGCACATGGTTGGCATATTGGTAGATGCACATGTTGGCATATTGATAGAGGCATATGATTGATACATTCCATGGATGATATCTTTTGGTGCATTGCATGATGTTGATGTACATGGTTGATGTACATAGGTGTTGTGCATGATGAGCACACATTTTTTTACAGGATGTGCTTGGTTGATATTTTTTTCATAATTCTTTATTTCATTGTTGACATATCTTTTGCTTCATGATGCTTGGTATAGCATGAGCTTGATGCATGAACAGGTCCAAGTATCATTATATGGTAGAACATTGTTCATCTCATAGAGAAGATAGGGGAGACATACCCATAGGGGGAGTCATTCTTCTTCCCATGATTCTAGGAAGAGATATTTATCAGATGCGTACCTAGAAAAGATCCCTATATTTTAAGAAAGAACACAGAGGCATAATTCCAGGAGGAGCGATCGTCACAGGGGATGTATGTTCGATGTATTTTCAACATTACATCAGAGTGATATCCCTTGCTCAAAAGGGGAGAGATTATTTAGAGAAATATCAAAGGCACTCATACAGGGGGAGCAACTCCAAGGAAAGTTCAAGTAGGGGGAGAATCCCCAAGAGGAAAATGGCCCTTTTCAATTGATGTCAAAGGGGGAGAGATAGTCACATTGATTTGATTGATGATTATTGATTGGGAGAGATAGTCACATTTGGGAGAGATAATCACATTGACTATTGATGTAGAGAATTCCTTATCTACATGTTGACATCAATAATTGGTAATTGGTGTTGACATCAATATTGGTATTGTTGTCAATGCCAAAGGGGGAGATTGTTGGATCATGTTGTCACTGATGCCAATGGTTTGATTGATTGATGTCAAGTGATTGATTGATACAAAAGGATTGATTGATTGATGATTGATGTAATCTAATATGTATTGTCCTTGATGAGAATGCATCGATGAAGATGGATCAATGAGTTGTCATTGATATGATGAAGATGGATCAATGAGTTGTCATTGATACATGATGAACATGGATTGATGTGGTTTCATTGGTATATGATGCACTGTTGGAAAAATGTATAGATGACTCATTATTGTCTTATAATGATTGATAAGGTGCACAAATGGATGAACTCCAAAGTGGTCCCCTTATGGAAAAATCCCTCATGGGAATATTCTTTGCGGATTGAGTTATCGTAGAAGAATGGTTGGAGGACCCATGCTCTGATTATTGTCTTATAATGATTGATACGGTGCATAAATCGATGAACTCCAAAGTGGTCCCTTTATGGTCAAAGCCCTCATGGGAGGACGCTTTGTGTATTGAGTTATCCTAGAAGTATGGTTTGAGGACCCATACATGTATGTGGAATAATGAGGTGAAGATCAATGAAATTGTTGGTGAAACTATCCTAGATGGATATTGTTTGTCATTCCATTTCCGGTGGTATGTGGAATGTCACATAACTTCTCATGGTTTAATATTTATGGCCTTATGAAGATGAAGGACCCCCACATGAAGGCTTAAAGCCCCCAAGGTCAAAGAAGTCAAAGTGACCTAAAAGAAGAAATCATTATTTAAATGATAAAGTAAAGTGACAAAGTCAAAGTGGATAATTTAAATAATAAAGAGACTTGACAAAATCAAGGAATGATAAAGTAAGGTGACAAAATCCAGAAGGAATATTTAAATGATAAGGTATCGGAGAACTTTCTATTTATGGAAAGTGGTTAACCCTAAAATAAAGAAAATTGGTTAAGTGACCTAGAAATGGGTTAATATTATTTAAATGATAAATTAAAGTGACAAATTCAAGGTGGATTATTTAAATAATAAAGAGAAGTGACAAAATCAATAAATGATAAAGTAAGGTGACAAAATCAAGAAGAAATATTTAAATTATAAAGTATTGGAGAACTTTTTATTTATGGAAAGTGGTTAACCCTAAAATAAGGAAAATTGGTTAAGTGACCTAGAAATGGGTTAAGTGACCTAAAGGATGAAAGTATAAATAAGATAACAATGGTTTCTTGTAGATCATCATTTTTCTGGATCAATGGAGACCTTCTTGTGAGAATATCGTTTGGAGTATTGGTGGAGAGCTTCTTGTGAGATCTTCTTGAGCATTTTTTGTGTGGAACACTTGCGAATATTGAAGATATATAGCTGAATGAGGTAACCAAAGGATATATAAGCTGAATTTTAGAGGGAAAGTGAAGAAAATAGGGCTGGAATTCAAGGGAGGATAAATTCTTTTCATGATGCTTTCTAAGGTATGTTATTTACAGGTCGTCTCACCATTTTCGTAATAATTTTTTTTCTTTAATGATTAAGACCGTGATATTTAAATTGAATTGAGGAAACATATCCAAGTATATATGGTAAAAAATTCATCTTGTGGGTCGTTTTATTTTTGGATATACACTCCGTAGAAAATAGGGTTTCTGGTTAGTCTTGAAACTAATCTAAAACAGGTGTTTCGAGTAAAAACGTCATAACTTCTTCATAACATATCCAAATTGAGTGAGCCTAGTTGTGTTGGTTAGATTATAGTCTTTAGTATTATGTGTAATAGTTTTAGATCGATTCAACATATATTCTATGTGGGGAACGCTCTACAAGTTCACTCTCTAGAATAACCCAGAATTAAGCATGGTATGCCATTTTTGCTATAACTCTTTTTCCGAAAGGTTACAAATAGTGAAACCTCGATGAATTGCATAAAACACATTGAAGAAAATTTTATATCAGTTTCATGTCTTTACTCATTACATGTACAAAGTTATGATTATTTCAAGTTAAGGTTGTTGACTAATCCAAAACTAGTCATGGTTGAGACAAGCAGTTGATGAGTTGGCACATATATGAGGTGTATAGTTGATTATGTTGGTACATATTGATGAGTCATTATTGATGAGTAGTTGGCACATGATCAGTATATACTTGGTATATGGCTGGATGCACTTGTTTATGGTACAAGTTGATTACAAGTTGTTTGGCACAGGTTGGTGCATGGTTGATGCACTTGTTTATGGTACAGATTGATATCTATTGAGGATTGTTGCCTCATCTCAATTGGTGTTGAGGGTGTAAGATGAGTATTTCATTATAGATTTGGTGATCTTGTAGAGTTGTACTCTATTTAGTTGTTGCTAAAAAACCCTAAGGATTGTAGTTCGTAATAAAAATAAAATTGTACATGCATCTTGTGTTCTTTGTGTTCCTTGTGGTGATGACTCATTGATGATATATTGCTGATATATGTTGCTGATATGTGTTGACATTTAAATTGTTATAAATGACAACAATGAGTAATGAATTAATCGTGATTGTTAACTAAGGAGTTTTGGGAAAAAAATCCCTACACTGTTCAACCCCCTCTTAGTGTAGTAGGTGTGTCCAACACTAGATGCCCATGTGCAATATATCTATAGAGCCTTCAATAACTATGTGCCATGCTTACATCTGCGCAAAATTTTCTCCAGGGTATTCAATAACCTTGTCTCTATGTACCTCCTCTGCATAATCCCTCCTCCAAGGTATTCAACAACCTTTAGGCTTCTCTTGAGTTGTGATTTCCTTAGTGTGCCTTCCTGGAACATTCTTTTCTGACTCGTAAGAGTTTATATGCCCACTCCTTGCACTAGCTACAGAGGTTCCAATACCCTATTGTGCACTCCTTGCACCGCCTAAAGAACTCATAACAACTAAACAACTCTCAAACAAATAGTGAATTATATATTAACGCTGCAGATGAAATCTAACACATACACCTACAACATACATTCATATAAACACACAGATAACATTCATCAAACACATAAATGCACAAAATATGCATAGGTAGGAAAAACTGGTCTTTGTACTAATATGAATGTTTGTACAAGCATTTATAAAAGATGGACTGCTAGAGAGTCTCAACACTTTCTCCTCTCCTCTCTTGATCTCTTTTCTACAACTCTCTGCAACTTTCAACAAAATTGCAACAACCTTCTACTGGGCATATTTTAGAAATATTTATACAAGAGGGGATCATAAACTTTCCCTCCAAACTACCCTAGTGACATCCTATCACAATCAATGTCCCTATATACTGAGGCATATTACATTAAATGAATATCTAGTCTGAATCAGATCTAGATCAACCTACTGTCAGCCATTAAACGTGACTTCAAATACTTCATGTACAAAGGAATTGACTTGTCTCTTCAAACCTTGCAACATTTAATTGAATTTAATTTTACATTTGAAATTTAAAAGTGAGGGAAAATTTAGAAGGTTGGCGCCTCACTCGTCCTTGAATGTGCTTTGATGTCATAGAATGCTAACGCACTGCTGAGGTGGAGCGATGCTCCTGCACCACTAAATAATTTTTTTTCACAATGGGACATTGCATGAAGGAAGTCACAATATAAATCTATTCATGAAATCGACATCGATTTGGCTCATATTTATTATGGTATCTCCTCACGACAGGCAGGTGGTGTGGATGTTGCTCATGTTTGAGGCTTGGAATCTAACAATCACTCTATTTTGTTTGAACAAGAGAATGAGTGGTTTTTTAAGAGTATGTCACTCTCGTTAAAATCAAATTATTTAAATAGAAAGTTCATTCAACATTATTCTAGTCACAGGAAGAGTTATAATAATATATGGGAGTTGGAGGGTTACGGTGGCACTAAATTTGAAGGTTTTTCAGAATTGGCCACACTCAAAGTTGGACATTTTCAATCACTATTTCAAGAATCACCACACTTCAAAATAGATGCATCCCTCAGACTTCTATATTTATTTCCTTACTTGTTTGGTGATGATGATAATCAACGGATGTTTATGCAATATCAAAGGAAGAAATCTAGGTTGTACTTGTCTCCTTCCAACGGGACAAGAGTAGTGCAACTGACGGTCAGTCGATGAAATTTTATGAATATTTTTTTGATCTACCGAGTTATGATCTTTTGAGAGTGGTAGAGGAGATTTGTATTCCTACTAAATTTCCTGGTAATATTAATTGAAATTTTATTGTATTGATCCCTAAATTTGATAGAAGGTCAACCTTTGACGATTTTGTTCCCATCTCTTTATGTAACTGATTATATAAAACAATGGCCAAAATAATTTCCATGTATTATACTAGGGATTGTCACTTTGGAGAAGTTTGTTTTTTTTAATGGTCGTCTGATCCATGAGGAAATTGCATCTTCCTAGGAGGGTTTACACTCTATCAAGATACATCGAAGTCCTACCTCAGTGATCAAAGTGGATTTATCTAAGGCATGCAATATATTTTCCTGGCTATATCTCTCACTATTATTATTACAAATTTCCTTCGATATCATGGTGGTAAATTGGTTTAGGGCATGTGTTTCTACTATACATTTAGCCATGCTAATCAATGAAGTAGGATATTTTCTTTTTAGTGTAGGTTGTGGGTTATATTAAGGGTTACCATTATCACCTTACATGTTTCTGCTAGTTTTTGATGGACTTAGTCGGGCCGTTGTCGAGTCCACTCGAACTCATCAACTACAAGGTGTTCATATTGGATGTGCAATGTCTCTCACACACTTATTGTTTGTGGATGAGATCTTGTTTTTTTGTTAGTTCCTGGAAGTGGAGGGTCAGGTTCTCAAAGGTATTCCAGATCACGTTTGTGATGCATCTAGAATGTTGGTCAACATTGGAAAATCTTTCATTTATTTTATGGAGTGTGATCTTTCGATAAGAGACAACCAAAAAGTTACCTTACCCCTATTTTGATATTTTTGATGGATTGAAATACTTGGGGTATTGTCTTAAGAAAAATTTCTACTCCATAATTGATTGGGGATGGTTGGTATCAAAAGTAGAGAAGAGTATTTCTATGTGGTGCAAGATGTATTTCTTTTGGGGGTCATCTCACTCTCATCAAATCTATGATCAAATCCATTCCTGTCTACTAGAATTTGTTGGAAAAAAATCCCAAAGGAATATTGGTCCAGATCATAAAATTACGTTATAATTACTTATGGAAAAGCACCACAGATTATCTCAACTCCCTTCACATCAGTTAGAAGGATATTTATTGTCATAAATCAATAGATGGATGGGGTCTTAAGGATATGGTATTGCTTGATAAATCTTTGGAGGCCAAGAATCTATGGTTTTTTCTCACCCATGATAGTCTATGAAATTGAATCCTATGTGAAAAATATATTAAGCTGGGAACAATGATTGATTGGATATGTAACCCATGAAAGTCTCATTCTTAAGAATCCATCCATTGTAAGAATTTAACTGATGCATTTCCAATAGTGGAGAATTTCTTAGCCTATAAGGTGGGATTGGTTATGATGGTTTACGTGGGAAGGGATGTAATAATGGGATGCTATCAAAATATTTTTCTCCGTGATAAGCTAGCTTAATTTTTTGAAGAAAATAATCTATGTACTCTTAGTCGAATTGGTGATAGGATTACCACTTCTCTTTGGAAACAACGCTGGAAAATAATGATGGATCTCCACCTTGAGGGACAATGACATGATTTATTATCTAGTTTTATTTTGGAATTGCAAAGAGTGGGTGTGAAGTTGAGAAACAAGGAGGATGAACTTGTATGGACTTATAAGAAAGTTGGTGGCTATTACCAAACAATGATGGTTTATCAAGCATTTTCAGAGAATTAATAAAATGATGTTCATTGGAAGTATTCTCTTATCTATAATATCAATGCCCCCTAAGGGAATCTTATTCTTCTTATTAATATTAAAGGAAAATTTCTTACATGGAATAGACTATAGCATTGTGGAAAACAAGGACTAGGCATGTTTCTGTTATGTAAAGTGGCATAGGAGACAAACATGCTTATCTCCTTACAATGCCTTTAGTTGTGCATGTATGGAAAGGATCTAGTGCTCGGTTGGGAATGGTCTAGGTATGGGAAAAGGTGCTTATTTTTAAATGCTTTGAGGAATTATTTACTAAGAAATATCTTAAACCCTTTTGTGTTTTCCCTATCATGGTTTCTTGGGGTATTTGGCTGACAAGAAATCCCATTTTGTTTGAGGGTAAAACATGGTCTATTATCAAGGTTGTAAAACAAGTGTCGACTTTGTTTCTATTCTATTGAGTGAAAACAACAAAGCTACAAAAGGATCATCTTCTTGGATCTATCTCAATTGATGGTGCATGTCAAGGAGTGCATAGAGTATGCGATATTTGGTTTATGCTTTTCCTCTCTGATTCATATTTTATTACATCTATTGGTCGATTTAGTGTTGGTACCAACAAACAAGTTGAAGTATTGTCTCTCTTTGATCTTGTTCATTGTTCAAAAACCCATAATTTCAGATCGAGTCAAGTGTTTGGGAATTCTAAAGTGGTTATTGATTGAATGAAAAACAATTGTGAGTTGGTAAATTTGGTAATTTTGGAGCTAAAAAATGTTAAATCTCTTATTAAATCAATAGTGGACAAATTTCAATATATTTATTTTTATCATATATAAAAAGAATTTAACTCGGACGATGATCGGTTATCAAAGGAAGCTATCTCTAGGAAATAAAGTATGATTTTTTTGAAGGAAACTATTGATGGGAGGGAGGCTCCTCCTAGGTTCTATTTGCTTTTCTTGTTTTTGAGTATTTTATTTTGACCTAACTATCAAACCATGGAGTATTATGTAATGTTTGAAAACTCATTTTTCTTTTATAGTGCAAATATATAGAAGGTAAACCTTTCTCAATATTTATATATTTTTCTTCGCCATCATACTTAAGGATTGTAACTTTTTTTTACAGAGTAATACAAGTTTCTATTTTTTTAATGGAAAAAAATATATGAATGAATATAGTAAGAATTATAAATATATTAATATATTAGTAATATATGATATAAAAAATTAAATTTATAACTATGATATAACTGATTGTATATAATATATTAATATAGACACATAAATTAAAATTATTAATATACAGACATATATGTCTATATTCTAAATCAATATTAATTTTTATATATTTATCTATTAGTATACTTACTATATATATAATGAATATAAGCTATATATATTCCCTAGATTGGATGACTAGTGGGCACGGAGATAGTAATTATAGTGGAGGCACGGATGATTGCACCATCCTTTCATGAATGCAACCAGACACTTACCCAATAATGAATGTCCTATTCTCCTCCCCACATACGCGATATCATGAATTTATCAGGTTAATTAGACAAGAGGGAAAGGTGGAACTGGGTAAGTACATAAGCTATGTTCTGAGGTCGAATCATGATCAAGTATCCATTCACAATGATGAGTGAAGTTTGAAATTTCGTCCTTGTGATTTTCTTCACCATGACGAATGGAAACAAGAAAAATATGGTGTGGGATCCTTCTGTGGTTTCAGACCTCTATTTTATTTTGACCCCTGTATGCAAGTGGAAATATATTACCTTTAGGGTTTAAATGGTGAATCGTGCATCCTATGGCAGGAGGACCTAAGTATGCAAAACCTAGGTATCCCTCGTTACTGAGGAGGATGTGTAACATTATCAAAGTTCAATCCCTGTCGAGGTGAAATAAGTCATGCGTCCATTGGAAGAAGATATTAAAATTATCAGGGCATGTTAGGAGGACAAATATGTGTATAGGAAGGTAGAAGACATTGTTCCTGATTTGGGCTACACTCAAGATTGGATACCAAGTTTTATAAAACATTGGATCTCTATTGGTACACCAAGACAATGTTGACCCAAGGTAAGCTATCGAAATATCAGGACTGTCAATAGTTCAAGCAACATTTAAATGCTCTTAAGAGTCATAATAATTTTATCCTTACCATGGACTCTTGGATAGTAATTTTATCCTTGGCATGGACTCTTGGATAGTAGAAGGAAATGGGGTTTTTTCAAGTTAGCGCGTGATGTTCTTAAGGTGCCTTATCTCAATGACTGAGCTCCTCTTTGCTTCTTCTTCTCAAGATCTCTATGTTTTTAGTTTGTTATCAGTCGAATATCTTCTTTTTTTTCGCGCCATGTGTTTTTCTTCATAGTCTTAGACTTTATTATGGGACTTTTATTCTTAATTCTCTATGGTCAAATTTTGAATGTTGTCGTGGTTTCCCTTTAAGGGCAGTCCAACAGATTTCTGTTTATTTTGAAATTCTTCCGACAACCATTATGATGCTATGGGCATCCTCGAGATGTTTTATATCATGTATACAATGTTAATATTTCAATAGAATTTTCTTACTTAACAAAAATATATAAATTATATGTATGTCTATATATTAATATATGTGTAATATATATATATATATATATATATATATATATATATATATATATATATATANGAAAAATTTTGTACATATATAATAGATTTATTTTTTAATTAGGTTAATATATATATATATATATATATATATATCCAAATTATTTATGAATATAAAATATAAATTTAATAAATATAGATATAGACATTAAAGATTTGTGAAAAATATAATATATATAGACATAAACATCAGGGATTTATATATGAAATAAATATATAAATTGGAAGAACATGGTTGACCATCGATGACCAGGTAGACTAAGGTTGACCATGTAGACCATGGTTTACCATGTTGACTATGGTAGACCACGGTTGACACTAGTTGACCAAGGTTGACTATGGTTGATCATGGTTCGTTGTGTTTTTTCTTTGCTAACCATGACCATGGTTGACCATCACTATGAGCATGGTTGAAAATGAACATGGTTATCCATGGATGATTATGTTTGAATATGGTTAACATGAGAAGGGTTAACTAGGGTAGACATTGATTGACTAGTGATGGGTGAACATGAGAAGGGTTAACTAGGGTAGACATTGATTGACTATGCTTGACAATGATTGTGATCTTGGTTGATCATAGATGACTATTGTTGACCATGACCAAATATGGTTGACCATGGCTGAACATTACCATGGTTCACTGTCGTTAACATTGATGGTGGTTGAATATGGTATATCATGTGCTTGAATACTGTTGACAATGTATATGGATGACTGTGGTTGACCGTGGTTTTTTTATGGTAGACTATGGTTGACTATCGTTGATCGTGATTAAGTAAATTTGACTATGACCATGTTTTATAGTGACCTTGGTTAACTATGGCAGACCATGATCATGACCATGCTTTGGTATGTTTGATAATGGCTTAGTATGGTTGACCATGACCTTGGTTGAACCATGACCATGGTTGATATGATTATGGTTAACATTCACCATGGTTGACTGTGATTGAACATGGTTTTCCATGGTCATCCTTTACCCTTTTTTGACATTAGTTTATTATGTCGAATTGACTATGGATGAACATGGTGATTATGTATAACCATAGTTTAGTATGGTAAATTCACATTGTGATGTTCATCAAGCTTGACTTATGTCAAATTGTTGCATTCTCAATTATTGACCATAACCATGGCTCACTATGTTTGAACATGGTTGACTACGGTTTACCATAACCTTGGTTTAAAATTCCTATGATTGAGCTTGGATGACCATGAGAGTGATTGAAAATTGACTATGGTTTTCCTTTGATGGTCATGATGATGTTTGACAATGGTTGACCATGACAGACTAGGATTGACCATGGGTGAACATGATGATTGTTGAGTATGGTTGACTTTGAATGCCTCTAGTTGACCATTACCATGAGCATCATTGACCATCAATAAATATGGTTGACCTTGGTTTAATATGGATGACCATCAATGAATATGACCATAGTTGACTATGGTTGACATTTACCATGGTTGAATATCATTGAGCATGTTGTCGAATATGGTTGACAATGTCTAGGGATGAATATGGTTGACAAAAAGCATGGTTGAATATGGTTGACCATGGTTCTATAAGGTAGACTATGGTTGACTATGGATGACCATGGTTGACTATGGTCACCCATGATTGATTATAGCTGGCCAAGGTCGACCATGAATATGGTTTATTGTGACCTTGGTTAACTATGGTAAACCATGACCATGAGCATGGTATATTAGATTCGACCATGGATGACACTAGTTGACCATGAAATTGAACATGGATGACTCTGAATGACAATATTTTTCCATGGTTGTCCTTGACCCTAGTTCAAATTTAGTTGATGATGTCAAGTTACCTATGGTTGAGCATGTTGACTATGTATGAACATCGTTTACCATGGAAAAGTTACATTGTGATGTTCATCATAGTTTACTTGTTGCATTCTCAATTTTTTACGATGACCATGGTAAACTATGTTTGATCATGGTTTACTATGGTTGACCATAACTATCATCATTAAAATGGTTGACCATGAACATGGTTGACTATTATATTCCAGGTTTGTCCTTGCACATCACACCAAACACCTTATTTTCTTCAGTGGAACTCAACCCTTAACCCCTTCTCACTAATTCTCCATTGGAATCATTAGGAAATCCCTAAAAATAAAAAAAATAACTAAGAACAAATTGAATGATGAAGATGAGTACACAATATTAAACCACTCTTGGAAACTCATCACTCATCATCTTCACCAATAAATCTCCCCCAACATCCAACCTTCTATTGTTTTTTTTAATCATTTCCCTCTTAATTTCATTTTTTCCATGTAAGAACATTTAAACCTCTTTTTCATTATTTCCCTGAACTCCTCACTAAAACCAAATTCGTTGTTTAATTTGCCTCAATTTAATTCTATTTATTTATTTCCTTCCTTAATTTATAATTATTTTTATATTTCCTTTATTAATTTTTCTGTAGTTTTGTGTTTCTTATTTCACATTTATTGACCCGTATTAATCTTTTTCTTTTATATTTAATTTATACTTTCTAATCTTGATATTATATTTTAAATTATTTGTTTATTCTAATTTATTTTTTAATAATTTATTATTTGAACATATTTCATTTAATTCCTTTTCGATATTATTTATTACTATTTTTATAATTATTTTTTGACTTATTTGTTTCTTCCCTAAGCTTAATTTTTCTATCTATCATAACCTTTATTTTTATTGATCATGGGTGGAGTGTCTACTCAAAATGTTGGTTTGTTTCTAAACTCCAAAAGTTTACCACATGGAAATGAACTTTCACTTAAAATTAGAATGCCTTGAATATGTCCACATTATATTTCAATTTCAAAATATGTGTGACACTTTTAATCTTCCTAATATAAATCTTCTCTACAATATTTCTCCACATAAAAATAAAATGTTAAATAAAACCAATTAATTCATTCTCATTTCTTCTTAAATTTCATAAACCAAATTTCATCTCAATGATAATTATAATTATCTATGAGGGTTAGAATGTGAATTATGTGCCTCTACCCGCACACTCATACATATTGCACATTGTCTCCACCTACCTCCAATTTTATATATATATGAGAGTGAGGGTGGGTGTGGTGGAGTGACAATGTGGATGTGCATGAGGATGGGATTAGTGGGGAGAAAATGTTAATTTCAAATGTTAAATGCGAAACTCTAGGGTGCGGGTTGGGTAGAAAATATGTATATTGTCTCCTCGCTTGAAATACACAATATCTTCACATCATACCCACCCTCATACATATTCACATTATATCTCCCTAGCCCTATCCTAGGGTAAACTCCACCCTCATATATGAGGGTGATGATGAGGGCGAGGTGTGGGTAGGCGAAGGCAATATGCATTTGGGCGAGGGAGGGGGTGATAGGATACAATATGCATTTCAAATACCCATTATTTTCCCACCAACCATACACTCATACATATGCACATCATATTTCCTCATGCTCACCTTGTACCCAACCATCCTTAATGAGGGTGGGGTTCTAGGTCGGTGAAGACAATGTTCATTTCAAATGAAAATTGTCTCTCCATTACTCCACCCTCATACATATGCACATTATCTCTTCTCACACCCATATTCATAATGTGTATTTGAAATGCATATTATATCTTGTACAACCTCTCCCTCATACATATGCACATTTTCTCTACTCTTATTCACTTCACCCTTATATGACAATTTGAGTGTGGGTAAAGACATTTTGCATTTCAAATGAGAGTATACAGTTAAAAAATGTGCATTTCAAATAATAATGTAAATTTTAAATTCATTTTTTTTAACAACCCTACCCTTATATATATATATATATATATATATATATATATATATATATATATATATATATANATGACTTCCCCATAACCATGCATACCCTCACCCTCATACATAAACCAAAGTTGACCTTCATTATAGAAAACATCATACTACTAGCTCGAGTCTAGAATTTTGGCTATGTGAATAATGGAGATTATTGGGTATGGAAAGAATAAACATGCATGTATAGGTCAACATGTTTAAGACATGCATGTTGCGATAAGTGTATTTTTGCTTCATATTTGGGAGATTGCAATTTTGTCTTGAAATGAGGCTCAAGGTAACTTGAATTTGTCTTGGAAAGACACTATTCACAATTGATTAGATGTGTTTTAGGGTGACTATGGATCAAATTTTAGTTTTCTAGATATGATTATAGTTTTATCGTGTTTTGCATACATATTTTTTCTCAAATCAAATTCAACAAATAATGGAATTAGCCCAAAACTGTTTGAAATTGTTTAGGGGTGAAATCATTGTTTATATATTGGGATTAGGATTATAGAGTCCATCTAAGTTGGGCTCAAATTTGATGACTTGTTCTTATTAGGTATTGGGATCTTCAATCTCGAAGCCCTCAATATCGATCTTGATGTCTACAGTAAGGGATTTGAAGGTGATTCGACCTACCAATGCATCAAATTTTTCTATTTTAATGTTTCAATGTATATGAAGGGACTTTATTTAGCTTGCAACAAAGGTGATTCATAATTGTTAAGGAATGAGTATTTTTTTGGAGATGGAGCTTCCTGAATTGGTGGATGAATAACATAATGATAGTTTGGCCTATATTGATAAGGTTAGAAGTGTAAATGCTCATCGATAGTGGTCCACTCAATTGTATCTTAGAATGTCTCGACCCTTGTAGGTTGTTTGTATATTTGGCTTATGATTTCATAGATATACTTGGGTTATAACGATATCCAATTCGTTTGATACTAAGATTAAGACATATCACCCTAATGAATTACCAACTCCAATGATTAAACATAAAAACAAAAACTAGAAAAATGACATCTTGAGTGGGGATTCTTTTCGATATCCATCACACCAACTATAAGATAAATATGTTTTTGGACTTGTCGTTAAATATTGGAAGGTGGATAACAATTCACAAAAGAGTGGGTCAAGGAAGGGTTCTCTCAGATGTTTTCTTTTTGGCCATTTTGTTCACAACAATTTATTTTCAAACCCACCCTACTTATGAGACAAACATGGTTTGGAGGTGCCCAATAATTGACAAAATGCTTACTTTGAATTTATTAAATACAAAAATGATTTTCAATTTAATTTTAGATTTATTAAATATCAAAATGATTTTTAAAAAATGAAATGCAAATTTTTATATACTTAAAAAAGAAGTCAAATTAAGATGAATTTACACATATATAAGAAATTTGGTTATTATTTAGTTGGACTTTAAATTTATTAATACTTTATTTTTAATTTTGTATAACCTATGATATTTATTATGATAATTATGTTGCAATAAGTTTAATTAATTAAAAATAAAATATATATTTCTCTATTAGATCTTTGCGGTTTAGAAATTATATCTCTATAGTTTTGAAAGAAACATTTTATTTCTAAGGTTATATATCTGTGGTTTTGAGCAATTGGACATGTAAAATGAGGTGAGTCAATTTTTACTTTGATTCAATTTTAATTTAAAATATATTTATAATCTATTAACATAAAGAGATTTAAATATTATCTATTTATTTATTATTTTAAGTTTCATAAGTAAAAGTTGATTTGAGAGATAAATTCAAGCCAAAATAATAATTGTGTAAAAAAAGAAGAGAAGAGAGAGATGCCAAAGTCCAAATAGAGTTAGAAACATTATAAAAAAGGAGTGAAGAAAGAAACATAAAACTCCAAATAGAGCTACAGGAAATGATTGATAAAAAATTAAAGATACCATTCAAACTCAAATAGCGGATAGATTCATAGGGTTCAAGGGTAAATTGCAGACAATGAAGGATAAGATTCAAGAAATGGAAAAACATCAACAATCAACCCAAAAAGAAGGGGTTGAAGAAAATTACAACTTGAGAGATAGGATAAAAGAGATAAAAGAAAAAATAACCATCAATTTGACCCTCACTAATATGAAAAAAAATTTGGATATCAAACCCATCATAGAGAAAATGAATAAGCTAATCGAATTGTACCATGAGTGTAACAAAAGAGAGATAATCAAATTGGACCATGAGCATAACAAAAGATCCTTGAAACTCATAATTTTTGGTATAAAAGAACAACAACAGGAGGATACACTAGCAATAGTAAAAGAAGAAACAAATAATAAATCACAAATTGATACAACTTACCTCATACAAGCAAAAAGGCTAGGAAAAATAATTGATCACAAAGATAGGTTGAACTGTGTCAAAGTAAGTTGTAACAACCATAAATATAGCATACTTAATAAATATCTAAGCTTAAAAGGGTTAGGAATATTTATAAATGAAGACCTCATTCCTGAAGACCAAGATGAATTAAGGAAGGAAGTTCAAAAGGTAAAAGAGCCACGAAAGAAGAAAAATAGAAAATAATTAGAAATCAAAAATATATTGTTAGGGATAGAGATGAGAAGGATAATAATGAATAGGAATTTGGGACACTCAAGATCATTTTTTTGGAAATTTTGTGGCTTTCCATGGCGCAAAGTTACTATGATAAGTTGGATCCTGAGTGATATTGATATTATCTGTCGAGTTGAAACTTGGGAGCATGAAGAGTCTAAGGTCCCTAACATGGAAGGATTTGTCTTATGGCTGGCATGGAACAAAAAATCCCATCGTAGAGGGATAGGAAGCATATCTTGTTATATTAGAGAGAACATTTCTCCTCACATTCAACTTCATAAGATTGACCCTCTTAATCAGTACATTTGGATATAAATTCTAGACACCAATGCTAAGAAGATGTATATAAAAACTTGTTATTTTCCATCTAGTAATTCTGTTTTTTATAAGAAAAATAATCTAGATAAAAATTGTCCCTATAATAATTTAGAACAAGATATTTATAGTTTGAAAAATGATGGTAATATTCTCCTTCTAGGAGAATTTAATGCTAGGACTACAACTAAACAATCTACTCTTTTAAGTAATGACTACAACCATAATCATTTATGGCTAGATGAGGACCTTGTTTTATCTAATAGCTACAAAAGAAGCTCTGAAGACCTAATTGAGAATTTGTTTGGTACTAAGTTGGTCAAGCTTTGTAACTCTCAATACCTAATAATTTTCAATGGAGTAATGAAGTGGCCAAACTCCAACCATATGACTCATATCCATGGAATAGGTAGTAGTGTTGTAAATTATGTGATATCTGATATCCCCATTTCCAACCAAATAACAACTTTTGACCTTTTAAATGACCATGAGCTTGACTCTGATCATAAACCTTTAGCCTTAACTCTAAACTTTAACATGCATAGGAGAACCATTGAAGAGAATTATGATATTCAAAGGAATTTGTGGTTTGACAAAAATAAAGTTTACATTTTCTTAAAGGATTTAAATAGTAAATTAAATCTCCTAACTTATAAGGACAACATTGAAGAACTCTATCATAATTTTACAGCTACCCTTTCCACTTCTATTAACAAGTTCTCTTTTGAGGTTTCCTATAAAAAGAATAATAGAACTAGAACGACCAACCCTTGGTATTATAAAGAATGTAAAATTGATAATAAATCCATTAGTGATGCTTCTAATGAGTCCTTAAAACACGATAAGGTCAATACATACAAATGCCTAATTAAAAGGAGAAAAAGATACTATATCAATAAAAGACAAGAGAAAATTTCACAACTATATAAGTTGAATTCTAAGAAGCTCTGGAGCCAAATTCTAAAACACAATACTAAATAAAATAATAGGATTCCCTTAAGGGACTGGAGTTCCTACCTTAAAAGTATTTACGAGTTCCCTAATTCCATGGACACCATTCCTATTGTCCTTACAAAGGAAGAAGTTTTTTCCTTAGATGACATAGAGTTCGGGGTTAAGCGACTTGCAATTGGGAAAGCTAATGACATTGAAGGCTACCAAGATGAAATTTTTAAAATTGGAGGGCCAATCCTTATCCCCCACATACACGAGCTCTTCAATTTAGCACTCATGCAAAGATTCCCTAAACCCTAGACGCAAAGCCTCATTGTTCCTATTTTTAGAAATGGGGATAGAAACATTCCCTTTAATTATAAAACCATTATGATTAGCCCAATTTTAGCCAAGATTTAAAAAATTATTTTCGAAAAGAAGATTATCCTTTGGCTAGAAAGGCACAGTAAAAGAGCTAAAGAACAAGCCAGGTTTAGGAGATATCATTCAACTATGGACCATCTTTGTACCTTTAGGATCATTGCAGAAGAGTTACACAATACTAAAACCGATCTGTTTTGTTGTTTTCTTGACTTTAGAAATCTTTCAACATGGTTCCTATGAAAAATCTTTGGAATAAATTGTAAGAGATAAAAGTGCCTCTCGAGTTGAGGGTTGTTGTAATATTGATGTATGATAACGTTATTGCTAAATTTAAAAACACTGAGAGCTGGTAAAAAGATATTAACTGCAATATTAGAGTCAAACAAGGTTGTCCTTTGTCCCCTACCCTTTTTGGCATATACATTGACAAGTTAGAATATTTCTTGGAAAAAAATGTTCTTTCAGCCCTACTCTCACTAGTATAGTCATCAATAGTCTTCTTTATGCCGATGATATCGTTCTTATGGCAAGGAATCCCCATGATCTTGAAAACCAACTAAGAATACTCAATGATTTCTTCTCGAATATGGGTATGACTGTTAATAGTGATAAGACTAAGGTCATGATTATTAAATCCAATAAGATTCCATATGATACCTTAGTATATGAAAACAACAACTTGGAGGAAGTGACTTCATACAAATATCTTGGAATTGATATTCACCACAAGCTCAATTGGAATTATAACTTTCAGAAAAGGATTATTGGGGGATGGAAATCTTATTATGGGATTGAAAACAATTGTAAATCAACTGATCTTTGGAGTTGGGATAAGAATAAAATCCTCTTTGAGACTCTTGTTACACATGTTATTATTTATGGATATGAAGTCTGTGGCAGTAGTATCTCTTGTCAATCCTGGAGAACGATAGAGAAAATACAAAAGAATTGTATAACCTATAATATCAAAATTAAAGGAAATACGCCCTATCACATCCTCCTCTTAGAAAGAAGCCTCTCCCCCATTGACAGCATGGCTATGACTAGATACCTAATGTATGAGAACAAGTTAAACACCATGGAAGACAAGATACTTCCTAAAATTGTTTCAAAATCGAGTCATAACCACTATCGACTCAATCGAGAATGGCATAAAGATGCCTGGTCTTGGCTACACTATTGGGGAATCATGAAAGAGACCATTTTCCAGAATAAATATATTATTAAAAAAAACATCACATCAAAATTTAAGGAGAAATGTGGTATGATAAAGAGTTAGAGGAAAACAAAAAATTAAGTTATTATAAAGATATTATCAACCCTACTGTAGAAGATCAAAATTATCTATATGTTTTTCCAAGTATAAAGAAAAAAATAAGCATTGCTAAGATAAGAACAAATTCCCACCAGCTCCATAGTGAAACTAGGTGTTGGCCAATTCCTAAAATGCCATGGGATGAAAGAGTGTGTCACCTTTGTGACACTAAGAACATTGAAGAAGAAAAATATGTTCTCTTATATTGTCTAGCCTATACCTATATTAGATCTCATTATTATAGGTAATCAGTTAATCAGTGAGCATTCGTAACAGAAATTAGTAAACCGAAACTTGGAATAGTATATGCATCTTACAGAGACGGTGGGGCATCGAAGCATGGCAAGGAATGATCTAGGCAGACAAATCCTTTGATATAAGAACCTGAAATATACATTCTTGTTATAAGAATCGTGTCCTATCCTATCAAGCATGTAGCTATCAGAATATAGAATACATAATTAGCTATGATTAGTCCCTTCCATAGGCATAGAGGGACTATATTGATCGATAATTCGTTGACCTAGTATTATTGTCCTTTGACCACAAATATTTGTATAATATCTAATGTTGGAACTAGGGAACCAAAAACATTGATTTTTATATAATAAAAAGTACCATATATGTCATGATCTGATTGGATAACAGATTGGAGGTCTTATTACCGACTTCGCTATTCCCAATGTTTTATATTTTAGCATATCGAAACTTTTTGATCGTATATGGTCTTTTTGAATCATATATTTTTTTATGCATTGCTTGAAGGTGGATTAATGCTAGCATTAGTTCAAATGTTTGTCTTAGCATTTTCTGCTAGATAAATTTATCCCAATGTTTGATATGCTAGCATATTAAGGGTTTGTCTATTTTTTATTATTATAAAGTACTTAACGTACGTAAATAAGCCCGCCATAGACATTTTTTCTTAAATGTTTACACAGTGCGGGGCCCTTGGACGGTTCTGACAACCTTAAATGTTTACTTTACATGTATATCAAGGTTGGACATGAAAAATAAAAATAAATTTGAATAACTAATTGAATAAAATTTAACAAAACATTATCACTTATTAATAATGAATACCATATTTAACATTAATATTATAGAATAGATATCATTAATTTAATTTTTAAATATTGGTACAATGTTATAATATTATATAAATTACTAAATCTAATGTTGTTGTAGGTCAGACTCGTGATACTGTAACATCCCGCTCTGGCACACTGAGAAAACTTATTCTTTGAGGACACTTGCTCGCAAGTGATCTGGACTATTATGATATTAAAACGTTTATCCTTGATTATGATGTGTTATGATAGATGACATGATGTTTCGTGCTTTGACATAGATAGGTGATATTGACTCAGTTTTATTGAGTGTGTAGGGTTTTGGACCTTGAGGATGCAGAGGCATCGATGGAACCCCTTGGACTCTGGATTGAGTCAGGGAGTGTGCTATTTGGGTTGATTTATTTGCTATGATATTTCATTGATTTGATGATATGATGTGGACATGTTCTGACACGATTGTTGATGATGCAGGCGGATGATAGCTTGCCGACCAGACTCACATATGGAGTAAAGGGGCCACACACAATTACCAGAGAGGTTGAGGGAGAGGTGTGGACAACAGCCCTGCCACAGCGTACTAGCACTCCTGTCGTGGCTCGAACTGTAGGTTAACGATTACCTAGTTCGAGAGGATCCACGATGTTGTGAGGGTTGACTGCGACAGTCACTCACGATGATTCTAAGGGGAATGCAATAAGGCGGTCGCCTCATTCCTTAGAAACCCTTAGTCTCCCACAAGTTCACCTCGCGGAGTGTTGACTCCAGGGATTATTGATGTCTATCGGTCAGTCAAGTTGGCGAGTGGCACCCTTGGAGCACGTGGTGCATCCTGAAGGGCACATCGTGCAAAAGAAACACAAGTTGGCGAGTGGCACCCTTGGAGCACATGGTGCATCCTGAAGGGCACGTCACGCAAAAGAAACAAACGAGGCGAGTGGCACCCTTGGAGCACATGGTGCATCCTGAAGGGCACATCGTGCAAAAGAAACAAGCGAGGCGAGTGGCACCCTTGGAGCACGTGGTGCGTCCTGAAGGGAACGTCGCATTGATGTTGATGAAGGAACAAACCTAGATGGCCCTAAGACTTTTAACACATTAAGAAATTCTTAAACCACTTCCCTGAATAATTGTTGCCCCATTCAGAATCTAAATCTAAGTCTAAAACTTCTCTAGGGTAAAATTTGTTTAACCTTAAGAAAAAGACCCTATAAAAATAAAAATAAAAATTTAAACTAAAACCCACTTAAGTAATAGTTTAGTCTTCATAAAATTCTTGGGGTAAATGAAGAGAGTAAGAATTTAATTAAAACTAGTGGATTTAAAAATTGCAAAGAAGAAATTAATTCTTAACTTGGGAAAGTATAAAAATATATTAAATTAATAAAAAGGGGGAAAAGATTAAAAAGCGCAACTGCCATTTTGGCTTTATTAAAAGGGGAAGGAAGGGAAAAATAAAAATTAGGAAACTAGGAATTGGAGGAAACATAATAAATGAAAGAATGGAACTTATGGTAAAAAGCAAGGTCAACATAGTAAAAAATATGCAATTAAGAACCTTCTAAAATGAACTAAATTAGCAACATAATTTTAGGGAAAGTATTTAAAACATGTAAGGGGATCTAGGAACACCTAGGAGTAAATTTAGGAGCAACTCTAGGTGGGTGAGGGAAATGAGACAATTAATAAATTTAAAGAAAATAATTATTGGAGGAAAGAGGGGGATGGACCACACTTGTGCGAAGGAGAATATTTAGAATATTTTATTAAAACTTAATTTAAATGTAATTTAAGGAAAGTTTGAGGTGCTAAAAACTCTATAAAAGAAAGTGAAGATGAGGAAGAAGGGGATCGGTTGTTAGCGTAACGTTACGCTGCCGAATTTGTGACTTGACTGATTACTTGTGGGCAGTTGGGACATCCCAGCTCGGATAGGAGTGGTAGCTCGGCCTTGCGAGGCGAGCTGGGAGCTAGACGTACCATCTGGATAGTGTGTGGCCCCTTTGTGGCTCGGGGGGCTAAGGGGGAAGCAGAGTACCCCTAGCATTGGCTGGGAGGTACTGGCGAGGTCTCAACGGTTGGCGAGTGGGAGCGGCATGGAGCTCAAGTGCGGGATAGCATCTTCGGTTATTCACTGTTGGTCACAGGTACACAAGTGCGTTTGTTTGTTTAAGAATAAAAGGAAAATTGTTTAAAGTTGTATATGAATCCTTATGATGATGATTGATGTGTTGAATTTTGGATCATCCCGTTCCTTGTTGTTGTTTTCTGCACCTAGAATGTTATAACCCCATAATCATTTCGATGAGTTATCCTTGGCTCTGGCATTCTCTTACTATTGGCTGCAATTTCTTATTGGTGATCTTTAGGTGTTTATATCTGACTGGGGGCGTTTTTAAATATGGTTATGGGCGTTTTGTAATAATGTGGGCATTTATATATTACTGTGGGCATTTTGTATTACAGTAGGCATTTATAAATTATGTGGGCATGTTTATATATTACTATGGGCATATGTGTTGCTGTAGGCGTTTATAAATTATGGTGGGCATTTTTATATAAGACTGTGGGCGTTTTATTTTAATCTGGGCATTTTCATATTGCCGTGGGCGTTTTGTTTTAATCTGAGCATTTTCATATTGTCGTGGGCATTTTGTTTTAACCTGGGCATTTTCATATTGTTGTGGGCGTTTTTACATTGTTGTGGGCGTATTTACATCATTGTGGGTGTTTTTATATTACCCTGGGTGTTTTTACATTGTTGTGGGTGTATTTACATCACTGTGGGCGTTTTTATATTACCTTGGGCATTTTTATATCACAGTGGGCGTTTTTACATTGCCGTGGGCGTTTTTACATTACCCTAGGCGTTTTTGTATTTTTGTGGACGTTTAAATATTACTGTGGGCGTTTTTTTATAAACTATGGGCCTGAACATCCATGAACAGAGAAAAGAATGTGCCAGTTAAATTCACCGTCGACCCATACTTATATTTTACTTGTATTTTACTCATTATCTGCTTGGAAATGCTTGTATAAGAATTTAAATTTAGAAGCACTGTGGCATAGGTCTTTAGGAATTGATTGTTGGGATCAACCTTTAAATACGCTCCACATAACCTTTTTGAAGTACTATCACCTGATCAAAATCATTTGATTTTTAGCGATTTTTCATAGAACTGATATGTAATTTTAAATACTCTTTGATTTATTTACATTAACTATTAATTTATCCGTTTATTGATTTATCCGTTCATTGGGATAAGAGGTATTGTTTTTAGTCTAGTATAAAGGAGATTTGTGATTAATTTTATGTTTAAGTAGAGTCAATACATGGTGTTTAAAAATTATTAATAATAAAAATATTTTAATCTATACCAGAATTAAAATATTTCAATATCTACTTTAAAAATATTTTACTATCAAATTTAAAACATCTCAATGTTGTGATAAGTTGAGGGAGTTTTTAATTCCTTTAGTATTCAACATGGAGTTCACACTTATGAAGTATCCTAAACCTATCTTAATGCTAATATTCCTGGTAATGTCAATGTTATTGTGGTCATCGTTTTATGGTATTGATATATAATTGTTATAGATAACATCTTCTTTTAGCATAGTTAATGGTGGGGATTAATATGTGTTTTATATAATTAATAATAAGTCCTTAGACCATGAGATGCTCTTGAAATCGTTGTGCGCTTGTGTAGATTATCAACTACTCAACCTCAGTCTAATCATAACATACCATGTTCACCAATTGTAAAAGTATCCAATAATAATCAAATCGTTGGAAATGATTAGAATAGTAATTTATGTTATCAATTCCTTAACTAGGCATAAAACCWTGTAGCATAGCCCAAAATGAWTAMGTAAATGATATTCGTAGCACATTCAACAACTTGATAAGATTTGATTRGAAAAGMAACRAATTTATTTTAAATTGGGTAAAAGTCCAKTKTCTATCTCATTTTGGTATTATTGAATGTGGTTGKATGAAATTKGGAAGCAAATAAAATAATCYATGTAAATAATAAAGGGTGATGTGGAAGGAGTGATGCTTTACAAAATAGAATGTCTTTTTAGCTAGCACAAATTCTTATTTTACTAACCTGCCTTGTCATCCTTATGGGTGTTGAGTATATGCTTCTTTCAGTTCCAATTTAGATACTTGAATTATAATGATGTGCAGATGTTTGGCTGACAGACTACTTAGATTTTGATTGATGATTACGTTTAATTTAATTACTAATCCAGTTGAATTTTAGACTTGTTTGTAATGTTCTTTAAATGACAAATTAAATGATGCCCTGTTGTCATTGGTAATTTAGAATTGCTAAGTGAAATGTTTTCAAGACTAATTTAGATCGTACGTTAATGATATTATGCACTTTAGACATGCATTGCAGGGTTTGTAATGAAGGTTGGAATAAGATGTGTTAATTACCTTACTTGCTTTATTGATTTCCATTGTCTTGAAATTTGAATTAAAAGTACACCTCCCATGCAACACTGTAATGAGTAATTTAATGAGTTATTATAATGATTCACTGTCACAAATTGCCTTAATGTAGATAAACTTGTGGACTGTGATCATGGAGGTTATGTTTTTATCGTTGGCTTAGTAGGCTTGGTATTATTGTGTCGGGCGGGATGTAGACACCTCCATATTCCTCAGAACAATCGTCAACCCTGATACCTTAAATGGTTAAAATCGATGGGAACCTGGGCTTGAGCATTGCTTATGTGTCTTGGAGGTCCTAACCATTGCAGGGTAGGATGGATGGGTAGTCAGTCTTTTTATTTGGTCGGTTGATTGTTGTTCCTTACTGGCAGATGTTGATGAGCATCCTAGATCTTTATGTTGATATCGCAGTTGCACACGTCGTGATGCATCGTCATGTGGCGGTTCAGACTATAATGTCTTGTTACCTTTGTACACATGCACACACACAAAAAAAAATTGCACTGGTTATAAGAGGTTGTGAGCGTAATGAGGAGGCCGTTACATATGGTATCAGAGTGGGTTCGGCCCGTGACTTGGGATCGCTACGAATTTCGTTGACATGATTTAATTATATTGTTGTTGATCGAGTTGATTGTGTGAGTGCAGGTAATCATGGTTAGAGGACGATGGGGTGCTAGGGGAGGGGGTGCAATGCCTCTAGTATCATCCACACCTGAGGGGTCTAACCCACAGGGAGACGAGCAGGTTCTCGGACAGGAGAAGATAGAAATTGGTGATGTTGTGGGATGATGAGTTCTTTTCAGCGCATGTCCGAGGCACTGATCAGCCCTTTGGACAGAGATGAGGCCAGGGCGCTGGCACCCGCTGAGGTTTCGCCACGTGCACTAGCCGTTACTGGTAGCATTCACCGTGAAATCGAGAAGGTCAAATTTCCCGAGCTCTTTGGTGCCTCGGACGACGCAGCCGCTGAGGCATGGTTGGAGAACAGGGCGATGTGCTTCACACTTCACGATTATACCTCCAACATGAAGGTCTCCATGGTAGTCTTTCAACTGAAGGGGAGTGCTCTTCTATGGTGGAAGACGCTCCTACCGTAGTTGAACATGGTCGTCGAAGATGTGTCATGGGAACTGTTCGAGGAACGGTTTCGAGAGAGGTAACTTTCAGAGGAATTCATTAGGCATCATCTCAATGAGTTCAATTCCTTACGAGAGGGAGGTCGTATGGTGCCCGAGTACGAGAAACATTTTATGGAGCTGCTTCAGTATGCTCCGCACCTTAAAACTGAGAAGCTCAAAGTCAACAGGTTCGTATTTGGCCTTAATGGTAGCCTGCGTGCAAGGGTTAGGATCTTGATGCCTCAAACCTTCCATGATGTCATCTAGAAGGCCCTCATAGTAGAGGAAGATCTTATCAGTGGGGGTCAGACCAGGACTACAGCGAGACCCGCAGGGCAGGGTTCATCTGGAACAACGCAACATCAGACACCAGGGAGACATACACCGGGATATCATGGCTTCCAAAGGGGATACACTTTCACCACACCTCGACGACCGCCGCCTCAGCAGTGGACACCTTATTGGGGACCACAACATCAGCAGCAGCACCGCCCACAACAGCAACAGTTTAGGCCTGTTCAGCCGAACAGACCAGGGTTTCAAGCCGGTGGGTCGTCATCTTCTATTTCGGGTACCAGGACTACTGGGTTGAAGAAGGGGTGTTGGACGTGTGGGGAGCCACACTACCAGCACGAATGTCCTGTGGAGAGGACTAGAGCGTCCGGATCATCCGGACCCACTACCGTGGGAGATATGGGCAAGGCCCATCGGATTCATGCAGCGGTGGATAACCGCCAGGCAGAGCACCAGTCGACTATGCTCGAGACGACAGGTACCATCGCTGACTAGACCCTTAGTGTTTTGATAGATCCTGGTGCTACTGAGAGTTTCATTTCTAGTGCAACGCTAAAAAGGATTAATGCAAAGGCAGTCAAACAGGATGAGTTTAGCTTCGTAGAAATGGATTCGGGAGAAAAACAAAAGGTTGGAGGAGAAGTTACGGGCTATGCCCTTAACTTGGGAGAGTTTGTCACGACGGTCAACTTGTACATCACAATCTTAGGATCTTATGGTGTCGTGATTGGTATGGATTGGTCGGAATCACATGAGGCGATACTCAACTGTAAGACGAAATGGTTGAGCTTGGTTGATGACGAAGGACAAAGACATGTGATTGTAGGATGGAACCAGGGAGTTTCCCTGAGGTTTGTCTCTCCCTTACAGTTACGGAAGAGTATGCGCAAGGGGTGAAAGCTTTATGCGATCCTTGCGCTAAACTAAAAGGGAGTAGTGGAAGGTCTAGAACACCTTCTAGTGGTGAAGGAGTTTGCGGACGTATTTCCAGAGGAGTTACCTGGGATGCCGCCGGAAAGGGAATTGGAGTTTACCATAGACCTGAAACTAGGGACCAAACCGATAACAAGAATGCCTTATCAGATGTCGATCCCGGAGTTGCAAGAGTTAAAAATGCAACTGAAGGAGTTGTTGGACCTGGGACTGATATGTCCTAGTGTGTTACCATGCGGTGCACCTGTTATTTTCATATGAAAGAAGGATGGATCGTGGAGGCTTTGCATTGACTACCGTCAACTGAACAAGGCTACAATCAAGAATCAGTATCCATTACCAAGAATTGATGATCTGTTCGATCAAATGAAGGGTGCGACGATGTTCTTCAAGATCGATTTGCGATCAGGGTATCACCAGTTGCGGATCAAGGAGGATGACATCCCTAAGACCACCTTTAAGAAAAGATTTGGACATTACAAGATTACTGTTTTACCATTTGGACTGACAAATGCCCTAGGAGTATTTATGAGTTTGATGAACGGGGTGTTCCACGAATACTTGGACAAGTTCATCCAAGTATTCATTGACGATATTTTGATCTACTCTCGGATGACGGAGGAGCATGATGAGCACTTGCGCTTGGTACTACAGTGCCTGCGAGAGAACAGATTGTATGGGAAGTTGTCTGAATGCTCTTTTTATCAATCAAGGATTCACTACTTAGGGCATGTCATCTCGGGTGAAGGTATCACCGTGGATCCAGCCAAGGTTGAGGCTATTATAGAATGTCCTGTGCCGATGAATGTCACAGAAGTGCATATCTTTATGGGTTTAGAAGGATACTGCTGACGGTTTGTCGAGGGATTTTTGAATATAGCAAATACGATCACGAAATTGCATAAGAAAAACAAGAAGTTTTTTGGACCGAGAAATGTGTGGAAGCATATCGGAGGCTTAAAGAGTTGTTGACAACAACGCCGATACTAAAGGTCCCTGACATGGACACAGACTTCTTGATATGCATGGATGCATCCAAGGAAGGTTTAGGTGGAGTCTTGATGCAAGACGGACGAGTGATTGCTTACATTTCGAGAAAACTGAAAAATCTTGAGGAAAACAACGTCATGATGACTGGTACAAAGAGGTCGAGGGTTTTATCGGACAAAACACAATGATGGTACCACGATATGAGGTATATTCATTTGATAGCGATGGTTTATTGAGGTTTAAAATTTGGATTTACATACCGCCAAACGACGAGTTGAGGATGTTGATCCTGAGCGAGGCTCATAGAGCAGTTTACATGGCTCACCCGGGAGTTAAGAAGATGAGGGAAGACCTTAAAATCTTATTCTTTTGGAAGGGAATGAAGGCCGACATAGTCAACTATGTGGCCGGATATCTAGAGTGTCAGCAGGTAAAGGTTGAACATAGACACCCAGTAGGATTACTTCAACAACATGCCATCTCGGAAACGAATTGGGAGGTTATTTCGATGGATTTTATTGTTGGATTGCCACTGACGGCAAGGAGACATGACTCGATTTTTGTGGTAGTAGACACTCTGACGAAGAGTGCTCACTTTATTCCTGTGCAAATGACATATCAGGCACTTGACATAGTGAGAGTTTTCATTAGTGAGATTGTGAGGCTGCATGGCGTGCCCAAGAGGATTATATCTGATCGAGGATCGATGTTTACTAGACGATTTTGGATGAGTTTACAAGAGGCCTTGGGAACTCAACTTAACTTTAGTACTGCATATCACCCAAAGACTGACGGACAGACAAAATGAATGAACCAAACCTTGGAAGACATGTTGTGCATGTACGTGATGGACCAACAAAAGCATTGGGAGGAATTCTTGCCTCTAGTAGAGTTCGCTTACAACAACAGTTACCAGAGCACCATTAAGATGACGCCTTTCGAGTTTCTTTACAGGTGACCGTGTCGGACGCCCTTGAGTTGGGATCGAATTGAGGATAGGGTCCTAGTGGGACTAGAAGCGATCCAAGAAATGGAAGAGAAAATGCAAACCATAAGACAAAGGATTAAAGAAGCACATGATCAACAAAAGAGTTATGCCGATGTGCACCGAGTCGGCCGTAGTTATGAGGTCGGCCATCGATTCTTCTTGCAGGTTAAACTGCATAAGAGTTCGATCAAGTTTGGAAAGGGACCTAAACTCTCTCCTAAGTTCGTGGGACCTTTCAAGATTGTGGAGAAAAAGGGGCCTGTGGCCTATCGACTAGACTTGCCTGATTCTTTGAGGCGTATGAAGGATGTTTTTCATGTATCTGTTTTGAGACATTATATTAGTGATCCTACACATGTGATTGACATGAGTTCCTTGCAGGTGTCGGAAGAGGGAGCGCTCACGGCTGAGCCAGTCTGCATCTTAGATCATTGCATTAAATAGTTACGACGTCGAACGATAGATCAGGTCAAGGTCCAGTGGGACAGTTATAGTCCGCACTCGGTAACCTGGGAGGACGCATATGATATGCGCCAGCAGTTTCCATTTTTGTTTGATAGATACTTATGATACTATGATACATTTATTTTAGCATTTATACTGAGAAACTTTGGGACAAATTTTAGACCAAGAGGGGGTGTATGTAACATCCCGCTCTGGCGCACTGAGAAAACTTATTCTTTGAGGACACTTGCTCGCAAGTGATCTGGACTATTATGATATTAAAACATTTATCCTTGATTATGATGTGTTATGATAGATGACATGATGTTTCCTGCTTTGACATAGATAGGTGCTATTGACTCAGTTTTATTGAGTGTGTAGGGCTTTGGACCTTGAGGATGCAGAGGCATTGATGGAACCCCTTGGACTCCAGATTGAGTCAGAGAGTGTGCTATTTGGGTTGATTTGTTTGCTTTGATATTTCATTGATTTGATGATATGATGTGGACATGTTCTGACACGATTGTTGATGAAGCAGGCTGACGATAGCTTTCCAACTAGACTCACATATGGAGTAAAGGGGCCACACACAATTACCAGAGAGGTTGAGGGAGAGGTGTGGACAACAGCCCTGCCACAGCCTACTAGCACTCCTGCCATGGCTCGAACTATAGGTTAACAATTACCTAGTTTGAGAGGATCCACGATGTCGTGAGGGAAGACTGCGACAGTCGCTCACGATGATTCTAAGGGGCACGCAATAAGACAGGGGCCTTATTCCTTAGAAACCCTTAGTCTCCCACAAGTTCACCTGGCGGAGTGTTGACTCCAGGGGTTATTGATGTCTATCGGTCAGTCAAGTTGGCGAGTGGCACCCTTGGAGCACGTGGTGCATCCTGAAGGGCACGTTGTGCAAAAGAAACACAAGTTGGCGAGTGGCACCCTTGGAGCACGTGGTGCATCCTGAAGGGCACGCCATGCAAAAGAAACAAACGAGGCGAGTGGCACCCTTGGAGCACGTGGTACATCCTGAAGGGCACGTCGTGCAAAAGAAATAAACGAGGCGAGTGGCACCCTTGGAGCACGTGGTGCATCCTGAAGGGCACGTCACATTGATGTTGATGAAGGAAAAAACCTAGATGGCCCTAAGACTTTTAACACATTAAGAAATTCTTAAACCACTTCCCTGAATAATTGTTGCCCCGTTCAGAATCTAAATCTAAGTGTAAAACTTCTCTAGGGTAAAATTTTGTTTAACCTTAAGAAAAAGACCCTATAAAAATAAAAATAAAAATTTAAACTAAAACCCACTTAAGTAATAGTTTAGTCTTCATAAAATTCTTGGGGTAAATGAAGAGAGTAAGAATTTAATTAAAACTACTGGATTTAAAAATTGCAAAGAAGAAATTAATTCTTAACTTGGGAAAGTATAAAAAGATATTAAATTAATAAAAAGGGGGAAAAGATTAAAAAGCGCAACTGCCATTCTGGCTTTATTAAAAGGGGAAAGAAGGGAAAAATAAAAATTAGGAAACTAAGAATTGGAGGAAACATAATAAAGGAAAGAAGGGAACTTATGGTAAAAAGCAAGGTCAACATAGTAAGGAATATGCAATTAAGAACCTTCTAAAATGAACTAAATTAGCAACATCATTTTAGAGAAAGTATTTAAAACATGTAAGGGGATCTAGGAACACATAGGAGTAAATTTAGGAGCAACTCTAGGTGGGTAAGGGAAATGAGACAATTAATAAATTTAAAGAAAATAATTATTGGAGGAAAGAGGGGGATGGAAGACACTTGTGCGAAGGAGAATATTTAGAATATTTAATTAAAACTTAATTTAAATGTGATTTAGGGAAAGTTTGAGGTGCTAAAAACTCTATAAAAGAAAGTGAAGATGAGGAAGAAGGGGATCGGTTGTTAGCATAATGTTACGCTGCCGAATTTGTGACTTGACTGATTACTTGTGGGGAGTTGGGAAATCCCAGCTCAGATAGGAGTGGTAGCTCGGTCTTGCGAGGTGAGCTGGGAGCTAGACGTACCATCTAGATAGTGTGTGGCCCCTTTGCGGCTCGGGAGGCTAAGGGGGAAGCAGGGTACCCCTAGCGTTGGCTGGGAGGTACCAGTGAGGTCTCGGCGGTCGGCGAGTGGGAGCAGCACGGAGCTCAAGTGCGGGATAGCATCTTTGGTTATTCACTATTGGTCACAGGTACGCAAGTGCGTTTGTTTGTTTAATAATAAAAGGAAAATTGTTTAAAGTTGTATATGAATCCTTATGATGATGATTGATGTGTTGAATTTTGGATCATCTCGTTTCCTTGTTGTTGTTTTCTACGCCTAGACTGCTATAACCCCATAATCATTTCGATGAGTTATCCTTGGCTCTGGCATTCTCTTACTATTGGCTGCAATTTCTTATTGGTGATCTTTAGGTGTTTATATCTGACTGGGGGCGTTTTTAATTATGGTTATGGGCGTTTTGTAATAATGTGGGCATTTATATATTACTGTGGGCATTTTGTATTGTTGTAGGCGTTTATAAATTATGGTGGGCATGTTTATATATTACTATGGGCATATGTGTTGCTGTAGGCGTTTATAAATTACGGTGTGGATTTTTATATAAGACTATGGGTGTTTTGTTTTAATCTGGGCATTTTCATATTGCAGTGGCCGTTTTGTTTTAATCTGAGCATTTTCATATTGCCGTCGGCATTTTGTTTTAATCTGGGCATTTTCATATTGATGTGGGCATTTTTACATTGTTGTGGGCGTATTTACATCACTGTGGGTGTTTTTATATTACCCTGGGCGTTTTTACATTGTTGTGGGCGTATTTACATCATTGTGGGCGTTTTTATATTACCTTGGGTGTTTTTATATCACAATGAGCGTTTTTACATTGCCGTGGGCGTTTTTACATTACCCTGGGCGTTTTTGTATTTTTGTGGGCGTTTAAATATTACTGTGGGCATTTTTGTATAAACTGTGGGCCTGAACATCCGTGAACAGAGAAAAGAATGTGCCACTTCAATTCACCGTCGACCCATACTTATATTTTACTTGTATTTTACTCATTATCTGCTTGGAAATGCTTGTATAAGAATTTAAATTTAGAAGCATTGCGGCATAAGTCTTTAGGAATTGATTGTTGGGATCAACCTTTAAATACGCGCCACGTAACCTTTTTGAAGTACTATCACCTGATCATAATCATTTGATTTTTAGCGATTTTACATAAAACTGATATGTAATTTTAAATACTCTTTGATTTATTTACATTAACTATTAATTTATCCTTTTATTGATTTATCCGTTCATTGGGATAAGAGGTATTGTTTTTAGTCTGGTATAAAGGAGATTTGTGATTAATTTTATGTTTAAGTAGAGTCAATACATGGTGTTTAAAAATTATTAATAATAAAAATATTTTAATCTATACCGTAATTAAAATATTTCAATATCTACTTTAAAAATATTTTATTATCAAATTTAAAACATTTCAATGTTGTGATAAGTTGAGGGAGTTTTTAATTCCTTTAGTCTTCAACATGGAGTTCACACTTATGAAGTATCCTAAACCTATCTTAATGCTAATATTCGTGGTAATGTCAATGTTATTGTGGTCATCGTTTTATGGTATTGATATATAATTGTTATAGATAACATCTGCTTTTAACATAGTTAATGGTGGAGATTAATATGTGTTTTATATAATTAATAATAAATCCTTAGGCCATGAGATGCTCTTGAAATCCTTGTGCGCTTGTGTAGATTATCAACTACTCAACCTCAGTCTAATCATAACATACCATGTTCACCAATTGTAAAAGTATCCAATAATAATCAAATCGTTGGAAATGATTAGAATAGTAATTTATGTTATCAATTCCTTAACTAGGCATAAAACCATGTAGCATAACCCAAAATGAATAAGTAAATGATATTCGTAGCACATTCAACAACTTGATAAGATTTGATTGGAAAAGCAACGAATTTATTTTAAATTGGGTAAAAGTCCAGTGTCTATCTCATTTTGGTATTATTGAATGTGGTTGTATGAAATTGGGAAGCAAATAAAATAGTCCATGTAAATAATAAAGGGTGATGTGGAAGGAGTGATGCTTTACAAAATAGAATGTCTTTTTAGCTAACACAAATTCTTATTTTACTAACCTGCCTTGTCATCCTTATGGGTGTTAAGTATATGCTTCTTTCAGTTCCAATTTAGATACTTGAATTATAATGACATGTAGATGGTTGGCTGACACACTAGTTAGATTTTGATTGATGATTACTTTTACTTTAATTACTAATCCAGTTGAATTTTAGACTTTCTTAGTAATGTTCTTTAAATGACAAATTAGATGATGCCCTGTTGTCATTGGTAATTTAGAATTGCAAAGTGAAATGTTTTCAAGACTAATTTAGATCATACGTTAATGATATTATGCACTTTAGACATGCATTGCAGGGCTCGTAATGAAGGTTGTAATAAGATGTGTTAATTACCTTACTTGCTTTGTTGATTGCCATTGTCTTGAAATTTGAATTAAAAGTACACCTCCCATGAAATACTGTAATGAGTAATTTAATGAGTTATTATAATGATTCACTGTCGCAAATTGCCTTAATGTAGATAACATTGTGGACTGTGATCAAGATGGTTATGTTTTTATCATTGTCTTAGTAGGCTTGGTCTTATTGTGTCGGGCGGGATGTAGACACATCCATGTTCCTCAAAACAATCACCAGCCCTGAGACCTTAAATGGTTAAAATCGATGGGAACCTGGGCTTGAGTGTTGCTTATGTGTCTTTGAGGTCCTAACCATTGTAGGGTAGGATGGATGGGTAGTCAGTCTTTTTATTTGGTCAGTTGATTGTTATTCCTTACTGGCAGATGTTGATGAGCATCCTAGATCTTTATGTTGATATCATAGTTGCACGCATCATGATGCGTCGTCATGTGGCGACGCAGACTATAATGTCTTGTTACCTTTGTACACACACACACACACAATTTTTTTTTCCACTGGTTATAAGAGGTTGACGACGTAACGAGGAGGTCGTTACAGATACATAAGCATGACTATAAATGTGAACCCACGAGTCCAGAATTGTTGGGTGAAAAATGTATATGGCGGGAGTGTTGGGTGCAAGATGTATATCATGGAAGTGGTTGGACATGAAAAATGAAAAATAAAAATAATTTTGAATAATTAATTGAATAAAATTTAACAAAACATTATCACATATTAATAATGAATACTATATTTAATATTAATAGTATAGGATAGATATCATAAATTTAATTTATAGTTTATTTATTAATATTAATATAAAATAGTATATACAAGTATATATCCATTTTAATTCTTGAGTCAAGAAGGATCAATTTCAAGGTACAAACCTTTATTATGATAAGCAAAATCTAAATTCCAAAATTCCAAATTTACATTTAAAAACATTAAAAATAATATTCATTCAAATTGAAATAATTGTTTATACTAATTTTTAAGTAAAAAATGTTATAGCATTATATACATTACTATAAATATTGGTACAATGTTATAATATTTTATAAATTACTAAATTTCATGTTGCGGTGGGACTCTTGATACATAAACAAGTCTATAAATGTGAACCCACTACTCAGCCAACCAGCCACTCCAACATAATATCTAATGTTGGAACTAGGAACAAAAAACATTGATTTTTATATAATAAAAAATATCATATGTCATTATCTAATTGGATAATAGATTGGAGGTCTTATTCCCAGCTAGCTATTCCTAATGTTTCATATTTTAGCATATGAAAACTTTTTGATCATATATGGTCTTTTTGAATCATATATTTTTTTATACATTGCTTGAAGGTGGATTAATGCTAGCATTAGTTCAAATGTTTGTCTTAGTATTTTCTAATGTTTGTCTATTTTTTATTATTATTAAGTACTTAACGTATGGAAAGAGGCCTACCACAGACATTCTTTCTTAAATGTGTACAAAACGCGAGGCCCTTGGATGGTTATGACAGCCTTAAATGTTTACCTAACACGCCTCTCTGCGGTTTTGAAATTATATCTCTGTCATTTTGAACAGGAAACATACTTCTCTCTTCTTCTTTTTTGAGATTATATATCTAGGGTTTTGAATTTTTTTTTTTGTTTTTGTTTTTTAGGAAATATTTTATTTCTAAGATTATATATCTAGGGTTTTGAACATGAATAATCTCTATTTACCTTTTTTACCCAAAATAATCTCTATAGTTTCTTTGGACTTCTCTTTCATTTTCAAAAATTGTTTTTGGCTTCTTCAAAAGGTTGAGCATTTGGACATCTCAAATGAGGTGAGTCACTTTTTATTTTGATTCAATTTTAATTTTACGTAAAGAGAATTAAATATATTTTATTTATTTTTTTATTTTAAGTTTCAGAAGTAAAAGTTGATTTGAGAGATAAATTCAATCAATAATAATAATTGTTACATCTTTTTTTTCTTCTTGTCAATATGAGCACTCCACCACCTATTCCAAAAACTCAGCCTAACAAGGGGAGGCCCCCCAAAATCACCATAGAGATCCTTTATGATTATATGGAATCAGTAGAAAAAAAAAGAGAAGAGAGAGATGCCAAAATCAAAATAGAGTTAGAAACATTAGAAAAAATGAGTGAAGAAAGAGACGAAAAACTCCAAATAGAGCTAGAGGCAATGATTGATTAAAAAATTAAGGATACCATTCAAACTCAAATAGAGGATATATTCTTAGGGTTCAAGAGTGAATTGCACACAATGAATGATAAAATTCAAGAAATAGAAAAACATAAACAATGAACCCAAGAAGGAGGGGTTGAAGAAAATCACAACTTGAGAGATATGATTAAAGAGATAGAAGAAAAACTAACCAACAATTTGACCCTCAGTAATATGGAAAACAAATTGGATATCAAACCCATCAAAGAGGAAATGAATAAGCTAATCGAATTCGACCGAGCGTAAAAAAAGAGCTTTCAACCTCATAATGTTTGGTATAAAAGAACAACAAGAGGAGGATACGGTAGCAATAGTAAAAGAAGAATTAAAAAATAAATCACAAAATGACACAACTTACCTCATAGAAGCAAAGAGGCTAGCAAAAATAATTGATCACAAAGATAGGTTGATCCATGTCAAATTAAGTTGTAATGACCATAAATATAACATACTTAGTAAATCTCTGAGCTTAAAAGGGTCAGGAATATTTATAAATGAAGACCTCATTCCCAAAGACCAAGATGAATTAAGGAAGGAAGTTCAAAAGGTAAAAGAAGCTAGGAAAGAAGGAAAATGGACAATAATTAGAAATCAAAAAGCTATTGTTAGGGACAAAGACCATAAGGATAATAATAAATAGGAATTTGGGACACATGAAATCCTTTTTTGGAATTGCCATGGCTTTCCATGGCGCAAAGGTCCTATGATAAGTTGGATCCCGAGTGATATTGATATTATCTGTCTAGCTAAAACTTGGGGGCATGAGGAGTCTAAGGTCCCTAACATGGAAGGATTTGTCTTGTGATCGACATGGAACAAAAAATTCCTCTGTAGAGGGATAGGAGGCATAATTTGTTATATTAGAAAAAGAAATTCTCCTCACATTCAACTTCATAAGATTGACCATCTTAATCAATACATTTGGATAGAAATTTCAAACACCAATGCTAAGAAGATGTATATAGCAATTTGTTATTTTGCACCTATTAATTCTACTTTTTATATGAAAAATAATATAGATAAAAATTGTCCCTATAATAATTTAGAACAAGATATTTATAATTTGAAAAATGAAGGTAATATCCTCCTGCTAGGAGACTTTAATGCTATGACTGCAACTAAATAAGCTACTCTTTTAAGTGATGACTCCAACCATAATCCTTTATGGCTAGACAAGGATCTTGTTTTATCTAATAGCTACAAAAGAAGCCCTGAAGACCTAATTGAGAATTTGTTTGGTACTCAATTGGTCAAGCTCTACAGCTCTCAAGACCTAATAATTTGCAATGGAGCAATGAAGTGGCCAAAATCCAACCAAATGACCTGTATTCATGGGCTAAGTAGTAGTGTTGTAGATGATGTGATATCTAATATCCTCGTTTCCAACCAAATAACAACTTTTGACCTTTTAAATGACCATGAGCCGGACTATGATCATAAACCTTTAACCCTAACATTTTCCATGCATAGGAGCACCATTGAAAAGAATTATGATAATCAAAGGAATTTGCGCTTTAACAAAAGTGAAGTTGACATTTTCTTAAAGGATTTAAATAGTAAATTAAACCTCCTAGCTTATAAGGACAACATTGAAGAACTCTATCATAATTTTACAACTACCCTTTCCACTTCTATTAACAAGTTCTCTTTCGAGGTGTCCCATAAAAAGAATAATAGAATAACGAACCCTTGGTATGATAAAGAATGTAAAATTGCTAGGAAATCCATTAGGGATTCTTTTAATGAGCCCTTAAAACTCGATAAGATCAATACGTACAAATCCATAATTAAAAGGAAAAAAATATACTATATCAATAAAAGGCAAAATCAACTTTCACAACTATACAAGTTGGATCCTAAAAATTTATCGAGCCAAATTCTAAAATGCAATATTAAAGAAAATAATAGGATTCCCTTAACGAACTGGAATTCCTACCGTAAAATTATTTACGAGTTCCCTAATGCCATGTACACCATTCCTATTGTCCCTACAAAGGAAGAAATTTTTTCTTTAGATGACATAGAGTTCAGGGTTAAGCGACTCACAAATGGGAAAGCTAAGGACATTGAAGGCTACAAAGCTTAAATTTTTAAAATTGGACGGTCAATCCTTATCCCTCACATACGCAAGCTCTTCAATTTAGCAGTCAAGTATGACTTCCCTAAACAGTGGACGCAAAGCCTCATTGTTCCTATTTTTAAAAATGGGAATAAAAACATTTCCTCTAATTATAAGACCATTATGATTAGCCCGATTTTAGCCAAGCTTTATGGAATTATTTTGGAAAAGAAGATTAGCATTTGGCTAGAAGGTCACAGTAAAAGAGCTAAAGGCTAGGTCGGGTTTAGGAGATATCATTCAACTGTGCACCATCTTGTTACCTTTAGGATCATTGTAGAGGAGTTTCGCAATACTAAAACCAATCTTTTTTGTTGTTTTGTTGACTTTAGAAAAGCTTTTGACATGGTTCCTAGGAAAAACCTTTGGAATAGGTTGGAAGAGATCAAAGTGTCTCTCGAGTTGAGGGTTGCTGCAATAAGGATGTATGAGAACATTATTTATAAGTTTAAAACACTGAGGGCTAGTCAAAAGTGATTAACTGCAATATTGGAGTAAAAAAAGGTTGTCCCTTGTCCCCTACACTTTTTGGCATATACATTGATAAGTTAGAGGAATGCTTGGAAAAAGAAGGTTGTGTCGGCCCTACTCTCACTGGTATAGTCATCAATCTTCTTCTTTATGCCAATGATATTGTTCTTATGGAAAGGAGTCCCCATGATCTTGAAAACCAACTAAGAATCCTTAAGGATTTTTCCTCCAATATGGGTATGACTATTAATACAGATAAGACTAAGGTCCTGATTATTAAATCCAATAAGATCCCTTATGATACCTTTGTATATGAAAACAACAACTTGGAGGAAGTAACTTCATACAAATATCTTGGAATTGATATTCACCACAAGATCAATTAGAATTATAGCAATGAGAAAAGGATTATTGGGGGATAGAAAGCTTATTTTGGGCTTGAAAACAATTGTAAATCTATTGATCTTTGGAATTGGGATAAGAAGAAACTTCTCTTTGAGACTCTTATTACACCTACTCTTATTTAGGGATGTGAAGTTTGGGGCTGTAGTATCTCTCGTGAATCTTGGAGAAAGATAAAGCAAATAAAAAAGAATTTTATAACCTATAATCTCAAAATTAAAGGAAATACGCCCTATCTTATCCTCCTCATAGAAACAAGCCTCTCCCCCATTGAGAGAATGGGTATGACTAGATACCTAATGTATAAGAACAAGTTAAACAACATGGAAGACAAGAGGCTACCTAAAATTGTTTCAAAATCAAGTCATAACCACCATCGACTCAAGTGAAGATGGCATAAAGACGCTCAGTCTTGGCTAAACTATTGGGGATTCATGGAATAGACCATTTTGCAGAATAAAGATACTATTAAAAAAAAAGTCAGATCAAAATTTAAAGAAAAAATGTGGTGTGATAAAGAGTTGGAGGAAAAAAGAAAATTAAGGTATTATAAAGATGTAATAAACCCTAATCTAGAAGATCAAAATTATCTATTTGTTTTGCCAAGTGTAAAGAAAAAAATAAGCATTGCTAAGATAAGAACAAATTCTCACGAGCTCCATAATGAAACTGGGCATTGGTGAAATCCTAAAACGCCATGGGATGAAATAATGTGTCACCTTTGTGACACTAAGAAGGTTGAAGATGAAAAACACTTTCTCTTAGATTGTCCAGCTTATACCCATATTACATCTCATTTTCGAAATATTGATCACACTACCAACCTTCCTAACCTCTTAACTCAACAAAAGTATGGTGATCTTGGAAAGCTTCTCTTAATGATTTTCGAGCAAAGAAACACAATTCTAAAGAATCACAAGTAATCACTTACCCTCTTAAGGTCTTATAAACCAATTAGGTTTTAGTGGAAGTTAATCATCATCATCATCAACAACAAAACATTATCAGATATTAAAAATGAATATCATATTTAATATTAATATTATAGAATAGATATCATTAATTTAATTTATAAATCACTAAATCTAATGTTGCATTAGGTCGGACTAGTGATACATAAGCATGACTATAAATGTGAACCAACTAGTCGAGAATTGTTGGGTGCAAAATGTATATGACGAAAGTGTTGGGTGCAACATGTATATCACTGAATAGGGTGGACATGAAAAATGGAAATAAATGTGAATAATTAATTGAATAAAAGTTAACAAAAAATTATGACATTTGAGTGAAAAATGTATATGACGGAAATGTTGGGTGCAAAATCTATATGAGGGAACGCTAGACATGAAAAATGAAAAATAAAAATAAATTTGAATAGTTAATTGAATAAAATTTAACAAAACATTATCACATATTAATAATGAATACGATATTTAATATTAATAGTATAGGATAGATATCATAAATTTAATTTATAGTTTATTTATTAATATTAATATAAATAGTATATACAAGTATATATCCATTTTAACTCTAGAGTCAAGAAGGATCAATTCCTAGGTACAAACTTTTATTATCATAAGCAAAATTAGAATTCCAAAATTCTTAATTTACATTTAAAAACATTAAAAATAATATTGAATAAAATTTAAATAATTGTTTATACTATTCTTTAAATAAAAAGTGTTATAGCATTATATAAATTAACATTAAAATAATATTGAATAAAATTTAAATAATTGTTCATATTATTCTTTAAGTAAAAAGTGTTATAGCATTATATAAATTACTATAAATTTTATTACAATGTTATAATATTATATAAATTACTAAATCTCATGTTCTTGTCGGGGGTTTGGGTCACACTCGTGATACATAAGCATGACTGTAAATGTGAACCCGCTACTTTGTAATTGTTGGGTGAAAGATACATAAGCATGACTGTAAATGTGAACCCGCTACTTTGTAATTGTTGGGTAAAAAATGTATATGACAGAAGTGTTGGGTGCAAAATGTATATCTCTAAAGAAGCTGAACCATGAAAAATGAAAAATGTAAACCTACAACTCAGTCAACCCACAACTCCGCAATTGTTGGGTGCAAAATGTATATGATGGAAGTGTTGGGTGCAAAAAGCATATCACAGAACAAGCTCGACATGACAAAATGAAAAATGAAAATAAATTTCAATAATTAATTGAATAAAATTTAACAAAAAATTATCACATATTAATAATGAATACGATATTTAATATTAATATTATATGATAGATATCATAAATTTAATTTTTAGTTTATTTATTAATATTAATATAAAATAATATATACAAGTATATATCCATTTTAACTATAGAGTCAAGAGTCAAGAAGGATCAATTTCTTGGTACAAACCTTTATTATCATAAACAAAATCAAAATTTCAAATTTACATTTAAAAACATTAAAAATAATATTGAATAAAATTTAAATAATTATTTATAATATTCTTTAAGTAAAAAGTGTTATAGCATTATATAAATTACTATAAATCTTGGTACACTGTTATAGGCAAGGATTAAGCTGTCATGCAACACTTGTTTTTTAAGGTGAAAAAAAATACTTTATATAATATGAATGTATTTTAAATTTTTGTTGAAAATTAGAGCATTTTAATATTTACAATCTGAAAATTTATTAATACATTTGAAATATTGGTGGAGCATTCTTAACTTCAGTTTATTTGTTGAATAAGATTAGTAAAATTAGAATTACAAAAACATACATTTGAAATATTGGTGGAGTATTCTTAACTTCAGTTTATTTGTTAAATAAGATTAGTAAAGTTAGAATTACAAAAAAGAAATGATAAAGATAAGAAATTTATTTAAAGATGAGAAAATATTAAAATTGGAAAAGAACAATAATTATATATATAAATGTAAAAATGATAAATTAAAAACGAAGATTTCATATCAAATACATATGTTACAAACTAGTTTTAAAAAAATAAAAAAATCATGAATAATATTTTTTAATATAACTTTATTTTTAATTTTTTAATTCATTAAACATTGATTTTTCCTCCTTAGCATAGACTGTATGTTACCACTAGCCATCAAGAAATCAATGAATAAAAAGAAAACAAACAAAAAGAAAGGAAAATGAAAGAAAAGGAAGAAGAGATGGCAATTACTACTCGCCATTTATAACAGCAATTATAGGCGTTGTTACTGTGATGCATGAGAACGAAGATTCGAAGAGATTTATATACTTTTGAATGAGCATGGGGTACTGTCATGCTGAGCACGAAGATTCGAAGAGCTTTTACAATTTGGTTATGAGTGCAAAGCATTGATAGTATTAAAGACTTCTTATTCAATTTGAATTATAATCTATCAATATAAATCCGAAATGTTTTTAATGTTAATTTTTCAATGTGAATTTAAAAATTCTAATTTATTTATTTTTATTATAGAGGTTGTTACTAGGAAAATTTTCTGGTTGTTACTAAGAAAACTTTACAGTCTTTGGCATCACTCACTCTTTAATTTTGGTGTAAAAATATTCCCTACTCTTTTGTAGGGAAAAGTTAATTGTAAAGTTGGATTTCATCATCTAAAGGCATAAGATGCACTTACAAAGACTCATAAGGTAACTGTAAAATTTGGCAATAACGTAAGTCGTCAACTGGAATGGCACATTGACTTAACTCTATGACATGAATTAATTCTAGAAAATTTTCCTCAAGGAATGCATTAATTTTAACAAATTCTCCAAATCTCATGAATTTAAAGGTATATTTCAGTGAATTTATTTATCCAAATTTAAACTTTCTACTGCTGCACAAAAATAATATTTAATTTTGAATTTGGTACGTTTTTTTTGGAGCGAAAAAACCAAGATTGCTGCCAAATTTATATATATATATATAGATATAGATATAGATATAGATATAGATATAGATATAGATATATCATTTTTTATATCTTTCATGTTTATTGTTTTATATATTTTAACTTTTTAATGTTTTGAAACTTTTATCTTATCAATTAACATTTTTAAGTGTTTACATATTTGAAGGGTCACCGTGTAGTTTTGGTATCAATTTTTAGAAGATTTTGTGTTTATGTTATTAGCATAATTTTCATAGGTTGTTAAGGGTAGGAAAATTTTACAGAGGTAACTTATCAAAACCACTTTTGAAATTGGGATCTCCAGTTTTAAAGAGGGATATTTCTGTATGATTTAGATTTGTTTAGGTTTTAGATATTAAGCTAGTTAAGATAGTTTGAGTTTTTCTTTTTGGGAACTTTCTTGGCAAGAGTATTGAGGGTTTCTTAATTTCAAAAGCTTTCTTAGTTTGGTTTTCATTAGACTTTTTACTTCTTAAGTTGTATTGTCTATGGACTTCCATTATTGCATTTTTGAAGGCTTGTTGTTCTGACTCTTCCTCATCAACTTTGGTCTGTGAAAGGAGAAAAAATGTCATGTTCTTCTTGAGTAAGAAAGATGGAATCATTGTCATTAACTCTCATAAGATTTATGTGAATGTCATCTATTCCCTCAATAGTTTCTTCCCTATAGTTTTCCTGAAAGGGTGGCCTAATCTCTTGATCAAGGCCAAGGCCTCTCTGTTCTCGTTGTTCTCTAGGATTTTTTTGCCTAATATGGGGAGGATTTCTCTGAAATTGAGATTTCAGATTTCAGGGGTAGGTCGGTTCTCTCTAGGTAGGTTCCTATCGGTGATTTCTAACCTCTCCATCATTATCTCCATAGTTCTAACCAAAGTATCTATTTTAGCATCTGTAGTGGAGGTGGAACGTTCTTCCTTGATTGTGACTCTCATTTTCGTTCTTTGCCTAGCTCTCCTAGCTAATAGGTTTGCTTCAACACTTACAACACATTTTTGCATATCTTCCGAGAGTGACAGAGTTTGTTTCTCTCAATTGGTAGGACATATCAAGATCAAATCCATCAGGGAACTTGACCAAGGCCAAGCCTTGAGGAGGTTTGATATTAGAAGGAATTGCATTATAGATACTATTAAAAAGAGTGCAATAGTCTTGTACAATTTCCCCTTGGTTTCTTTTGATATTTTTATATTCAGATAAAATTTGGAGAGGGTTTTCCTTTACCTCCCATCTACTGAGAAAAGATTTGTCAAAGTTAGCAATATCAGCAATGCAAGCAACAAATAATGCTTTGAACCATTTATTAACATCACAAGTTAAACTTTGTGCAAAGAGTCTCATTTGGACATCTGCCTCATCAACTTCCTGTATGTCGAAGAAATCTTCATTTTATCCACATGTTGTTGTGCATTAAGGGTTTCAGTGTCATCAAAATGAGGAATCCTAGTTTGATAGTCCTGGGGCATGTTATATAAGGGAGCATTTAAAACCAGGGGAGCATATATTGTTGTCATGATTCGTGGAGGAAGTTGTATGACAACCTGTATGGTTGTTGGAGAAGTGATAGAAGATGTGGAAGAAGTAGGGCTGAGGGGTATAGAATGAGACACTTGAGGATTGCCAGAAGTTGCAGCAATAGAAAGGGAATAAATCTCAACAGACTGTTGGAAATGGGCTTTATACAAAGATTGGTCAACATTTGATGCTAGATCTTGCAGTTTCTCAAACTCTTGAAGGATTTTTTGATCAAAATGTATTCCAGGAGAGAGTCTTTCACGGGTTCTATGTTGGAGGATGGTTTGATCTAGTACTATTTCATCCACAACGGTATCAGATTTGGTTCTGAAAAGGCTATGTTCAAAAGGTAAATCAAACTGATGTCTTGGATTGTGACAAGATTCTCTGGAAGAGAAGTGGCCCTAGGAAGAGGACTGCTACTCCCTTTACTTTGTGTTGTGTTTCATTTTCTTATTCATTTTTCTTGATTACCTACTACTTTTATAGGTTTTGGATCAAGGTGAGATATGGTGTGATTTTTTTTTGGAGCCACAACTTAAAATCTAAGAAATCTAATTTAATATATACAAATTTCAACAACCTATGAACATTTATATCTTCGAAGTTAGATCTTTGATTGTTCAGAAATAATTTTTTCTTCTCTAGGGAAGACAATTTATAAAGTTGGAAGATTTGTTTAGTTCCCAGTATGGATGCCACTATGTTAGTACTCTGTAATTCCCATAGGTTCTCAAGGGTAGAATAAATCGACAAAGGTAATCTATCAAAACAAATTTTGAAACTAGGATCTATCCTTGCCAATTTCAGAGAGGGATCTCTGTATATCATTTATATTTGTTTAGGTTTTAGATATTAGGCTAGTTAATCTAGTCTAAGTTTGTTTGTTTGTTTATAAACGATGGCTGAAGAAATGCATTAAACTTCTATTGGGCTATGGCGTCTGTATTAAAGATCAGAATCGGATGCATCTTTTATGAGGTTCCTTCATAGGGAAAGGTAGTAAGACCGTTGGATATATTGGAATTAATTGGGGTGAATGAGAAAAAACAATATGTGAGAGTATGTTGAGTAAAGAAGCAATCAAAAAAAATTCTACTTAAATTCATATGAAAAACATATAGACCATTAAAATACAAGAAACATAGTGTACAAGACAAATTATGTTCTTTAAATTCCTTTTAATGATTAGAAATTGAAAACATAATGATCACAAAGAAGAGTAAAACATTTATCAGAGAAATATAAGCATCACAAACCATCAAACGCAAGAATCCTGTGAATAGTTTTTTTATTACGCGTCGATTCTTCTGAAAAGATTACACAAATAGCTCCTTGGGCGCAGCAATCAACCGTCAATACTTCGAAGAACGAAGTATTTATACAATAGTTTACATCTGATCATTTCATTAATGAATAGGATATTTTGGAGAGAAAATCTAACTAACTAGATTACAAATTACAAAAAAGTAGGAATGATGTTAATCTATTCAAATTCTTGGTGTTGATTCTGGGGGAAGTATTTGATGATTCATCACTTTGAATTGACTATATTTTTCATGATGAATCAGAACTCTACATCACCTTTACTCAAGTAGAGAACACAAGTCATCCCATCTCTTTTGACTAGGGATGGAAACCTTGAGTAACATTTTGTAAATTTTGTCCATCTCAATGTACTTGGAAAAAGTGGGCGTTGTAATAAAAATATATTTTATCTCATGTTGGATGCTCAGGTCTAACTGTAATGTTTCTAGAAAATCCTTTCTAGTAATGCTTCCTTGTATACCTGTAAATTTAGAACCATCCTTTTCCACTGTGTTTATCTTCTTCTTGTAATCTGACAGATTGATGAGATTGTCATTTATTACTGGAAGTCCAGGGAGTCTCTTCTTCTGTAGAATTTCAAACTTGCCGAAAAATCTCTACACCCCAATGTCCATCATCTAAGATTTCTCCTCTAGATGCAACATGAATCCTTTCTTGGTAAACACCTTCTTGGCTTCAAGGATGGTCTTTGTCCTGTCTTCAATTTCCAATGCTTTTAACTCATTCTTGGTCTTGGAGTTTAGGAACCTGATGAGCTTAGTGGCCTCTGTAGGAATCTCCCCTAATTCTTTCCTTATCTTTTCACTTGTTGTTCTAGCCTTATGTAACAGTTCATGTTGTTCAATTTTTTTTTGTATCAATGGCCATATTTCTGCCATCGACTTGATGATATCCATCCAGATGTTTTCCTTGGACTCAGATAATGTGTTAGCCATGATAGTCTCCTTCTACAAATTTTGTATTTCTTGACTTAGTATTTGTGATTTATGAATTTCCGTGTTATAGTTGGACTGGAACATGGACTTCAGGTCCTGGAGGATTTTTACCTCTTCTACAACTTTCTGATTTCTTCCCCTTGAAGGAACATGTCCTCCATTGAATTCACTCGTTTCTTAGAAGCATCTGGAAATTTCAATGGGATGGTTGATGGAATCTCTGTTGTTACAAATGTTGTTGTACTAACTCATGTCAGAGGGACTGCCTCCACTAGGATAATAACCATCTAAACACTCTGTTCTTTCTCTTTGACCAATTTGTCCAACTCACCCTCCATCTCTTTTATTTGTGCATTTTTCTCCATAATTAGTTTCGACATCTCCTCTTTATGGCCTTCACTTTTATCCATTTCCTTTGCCTATGAATCCTCGATGGCTAGAAGTTTCAATAATTTTTTCAAGGAGGTTATGTCAGCATTTTTCTTCTTTAGTAACTCTTTAGCTACTTTGACATTAGAAGGGCCATAACCAGTCTTCAGCACCATCTCCTCTAAGTATTTGATTTTATTATCTTTGGCCAAGGATGATATATTCTCCAACTTTAATTGATATTGGATGTTATTCAAAAACACCTGCAACTTCGAGGAAGTCAGTGAAGTATTTGTTAGAGTGGAGAAAATCATCTCCCCCTTTTTTCTGTGCATGTCCATTTGGTCTAGTGGATGGACCTCCTTCACATCAAACTCAAAGGATATTTTATTTTAGTCAAAGGTTGTCCTTGGGTGAGGGACCTGTTCCTGTAGGAATGCCATTTACATCCTTCCCTTCTCTATTTCAAATGTAGATAGTAGTCTATGTTGGGTTGTAGATGCCTACTTCCAAAACTGGGCATATGTGATTTTATTTAGAATTTCATTCCTCTTGTTGATCAATTTATATTTATAAAAAATGCTTGATCTTGATGGCTCATGAGAGGACTGAGTTGACAGTGCAGTGTTTTCTTGCTTCTTGGATGATGATGTTGACACTATGTGTTGACTACCTGACAATGTTGAGGAAAGTGGTCCCTCCATGACTATGGTGGACTATGTTTCTTCTTCTCTAAGGCTCTTTGGTGTGTGGCTATTTTTTGTCCTCTTCCTGTAAACTTGAAAATCTTCAGCTGACACCTCTGTGACTGAAGGTGAAACCTCATTCCTGGCTCTTTTTTCTGTTTTCACCCGAGGAGTGTTGGTATGTGAAATGTTGACAAGGGAAGGTTGTTCTTCTATCTCCAATAATGTACTTTCCTGCCAGTCTATCTCATTCATAAACTGTTCTATTTCAGGATTTTGCATATGAGGATAAGGAGAGTTCCTATGTTTGAGCTTGGTTTCTGATATAATACCAAACGGGTCATAATTCCATGTGAATCTCAAACTGAATTTCATTTGTTTCAAGAGGTTTTTATCCTCTTCTCATCTATCTTTGTTGTTTCATATGAAAGAACCTGTGATGTACCTCAAAAACTGTCACAAAAAAAAAAAAAATGTTTGTACAATTATCCTTGCATAGTTTCAAGATTCAAGAAATCAAGTCTTTTGTTATAAAGCTTGAGTCTGAAAGTTTGTTAGAGACCTTACTGTCATTGATCGTATTTACTATGCAACTTAAAACTTCCTACTCGACGATACAATAAGTCTATACTCCTCCCTTCAATGTTATTTAAAGTCTTGTAAAAATTACCAATATTTTCTTATTTGATGATGTTTATAACACTAGCACATATTTAACTATACGAGTGACTTGTAAACAGGTTTGTTACTTCCATACCTCTAATCGGGAGGAATATTCTCCAATCAACACACAACAACTCCCGAAATCATGAAAAGTGACCATCATGTCAGGATTTCATAGTTCAGGATTTCGCAAGTACAACAACCAACATCAACGCACAACAATTTCCAAAATCGCGAAAAGTGACCAGCATTTCGGGATTTTGGAGTTCTAGATTTCGCGAATACAATAGCTAACATCAACACACAATAACTCCCAAAATTGCGAAAAGTGACCAGCATTTCGGGATTTCGGAGTTCGAGATTTCATGAATACAAAAGTCAATCATCAACACACAACAACTCCTGAAATTGCAAAAGGTGATCAATACTTCAAGATTTCGTGAGTGTGAGTGCCCAAACAACAACATATACAAACCTCCGAAATGCGAAAATGGAAAGGTGGGTCCCACACTTTGGGATTTCGGGGTTTGAAACTTCAGGAGTTTTGGTGTCCAAACATCGACATAAACAAATTCCCGAAATGTGAAAAAGGAAAAGGTGAGACCCTCATTTCAGGATTTCAGGGTTTGGGGTTTGACGAATTTCCTACTCAACATACAACAATTCCCGTATTGCGAAAAAGAAAAGAACTAACATTTCAGGATTTCGAGATTTAGGGTTTCGAGGCTTGCAACTACCAAACAATGACACACAACAACTCTTGAATTCCGAAAGGTGAAAGGATGTGGGACCAACACTTCGGGATTTCGGGATTTGGAACTTCGCGATTTCAAGTGCCCCAAACTTCAACATATATGAACTTCCAAAATGGGAAAAGGAAAAGTGGGGCCCGCATTTTGGGGTTTCGAGGTTCGGGACTTTGTGAGTTCAAGTACCCAAACAACAACATATGCAAACTTCTGAAATGTGAAAAAAGGAAAGGTGAGACCCACATTTTGGGGTTTCAGGGTTTGGGATCCTACGACTCCAAAATCCAAAACATCAAACGCAAACAATTCCCAAAATTGTGAAAAGGAATGTGAAACTAATATTTCAAGATTTCTAGGTTCAGGGTTTCACGGTTTCAAAACCCAAACAACAACACACAACCACTCCTGAATTCTGAAAAGATGAAAGGATGTGGAACCAACATTTCAGGATTTTGGGATTTGGGGTTTCAAATGCCAAACAACAACACACAACCACTCCCAAATTTCGAAAAGGTGAAAGGATGTGGAACCAACATTTTGGGATTTCAAGATTCAGGGTTTCACATGCCAAAAAACAACACATAACCACTCCGAAAATGCCGAAAGGTGAAAGGATGTCGGACCAATGCTTCGAGATTCAGGGTTTCGGGGTTTCAAAGGCCAAACAACAACACATAAAAAATCTCGAATGTTGAAAGGTGAAAGGATGTGGGACCAATGCTTTGGGATTTTGGGATTCGGGGTTTTGCGGTTTGGAAAAGCAAGGGAACTTTGTATAAATGTAACCAGCATGTCCCGAAAGCCGAAATTCACATTATTTTCATAATTCTAAGATTTTTTCCTTGTACTGGTATTATTACTTTCATCTTTTCAAACAATAGGTGTAGAAGGATTCAATATCTGTTACCTAATAGAATTCTGAAAAATATAAACTTAAGTGTTTATACGCATATGTAATCTATAAAACGGTACCATAGGACAACAATTTTTCTGTATAAAGTAATTTATCTTATAATCATTTAGAGTCTCTTTTAATCAATGTATTAGACACCAACAATACAAGATATGTGCATCTACTATATACATGAATGTGAATTTTATTCCATCAGATTTTGGTTGTCTATTACGAATTTCATGACGATAGACAGACAGATTACATTCACAAAGGTAATTTCATCTTCCGCAACATATAAATATATATATATATATATATATATATATATATATATATATATATATATATATATACTTCAGCAGTCAAATGTGAACATTCCAACAAACACATTATAACTATATATAGATACAGATTTCCTCTACACATATTCCTCACATGAAAAGATATTATCATTCAATTAGTTTACATTATTTCAGTTAGGTATAATCACACAATAGATACCGGCCATCAATCAAAACATAGCCATTCAAAATAGAGAGGGTAGATCAACATATATGAATCCAATCCGCGGGAAGACAAAGGGAACAACGAGGTTCCTCCCAATCATAGAACAGGGAAGCCAAAGTCACTTTCCTGATTCACCCCCTAGCCTGACCATGAATCCATGAGGGTGAACATGGAATCTCCTCCTCAACAATGTCCTTCAATTCCAACAGTTATCCTCTTGCCTCACACTTACTCAACAGTGCTCATAATAGCAAGGAAAATCTGTTTTCAATAGGCTCCTCTTGCCTCACACTCAATACACAGTGTTCATAACAACAAGAGAGCTCAAAAATCTTTTCCCGGCATACTTGGCAGCGTCCTGCCTCCTCACATATGCTATTTATCAATTTTGCTTAGGTCTTTTTCCCTCCTTTGGGGATTTTCGTAGCTTTCTTAATCCCTGATTCTCAGGGGCTTCTAGTGGCCAAATATCTAATTTTCCACTTGTAATAATCAGCCCAGAGGTAGTTCCAACTTGTTCCCCACTCATGGAGTCATGGTCAGTTGATTTTTAACATGGTTGTTCCATTTGTCCTCCTGCAGTTAATATAAATATTCTGTTGTGATACAAGTGTCATAGTCAAATAGTTAGTTGAGTCCAAACAGATCTTTGGCCAACAGTCACAATAATTAAATACAATTATTAAATTCGAAATTTAGAATTGCCATAAATGGTAAAAATTTTCCATATTCAAATTTTCCAAAAACGGAAATAAATTTCCAGCACACAAAAATAAAAAATATTTTATTTTTGGGGGATGTCACAGAACTAATTTGGTTCTTGATCCTAAGTTGTTTTTTCCTCTTAAGTGATATAAAGTGGATGTCATGAGAATCTATGATCTACTTGGTATATTCCAATGAAAAGATCCTGACAGGGAGGTACTTTGTCAGTTTATTCGGTGGCAATTCACACCCATATACTCTGATCTTAGTATGGTTCTAGAAAGGTACCAGACTCCTATTTTTTCCAAGTCAGATAAATGAAGAATTATCTGGACCTCCTCATTTATTCTTGGTTCCATTCTACCGCCGAGCATGCACACCACTAGATGATAAAACTGATCAATGAACTCTTTGAAGCTGAACTCGGTGGAATTCTTCCTTACTAGTGAGGTCCAAGAAGTTACTGATTGAGGATTTCCTCCCTGATCTAGTTTCTAGAGAGAACGGGAGAATATGTCTTCCTAGAAGAAAAGGAGCAGGTAGACCAAGACTAAGGAGTACTTGAACATTCCTTTTGTTGAGAAGTTGAAGAGTTTTCATGTATATTGTCAGGTAGATACTGACTAAAATTGAACTGGGTTTTATCTTTCTCTTCTATGGAAAAAATGGACAGAAAACCCAGAAAGGTGTGTCTACCCATTCATCATAAAAATATCCTAACAAGCAACAAAGGGTGGAAATGATTTGGTTGTCTGTGACTGAGAAAATGGAAGACGAATAGGGAGGGTTTTTATTAGGCAATTGTTCATCTTCTGGAAGGAAGATTTCAAACACTTAGCCTCTTTGGGGGAAAGAGAGTTTTTGATAGAGGTCGTTTAGGATTTCTATGGAGAACATGCTGGCATAATTAGTCTTGGGGATATGTAACATTTTGTGTATTGACTGTGGGGTAATGATGAACAGAGTTTCACCCAACGAAGACATAATGGCACTTTTGCCATAAATGTAATGGGATTGACACTTAAGGGAAAACTCTGGGAAGTGATAGGTCCGGGGAATCATGTATAATGGAAGATTGGACATCCAGAGTCTGATCTCGTCACTCTAGTCGAAGAAAATGTCTTTTATCTAGAAGTGTAATTCGAAGAAATCGAATTCACACTTTGGCTTTGTAACTTTGTAATCTTTGTTAGCCAGGGGAATGCGGTTTAGGTTGATGGGAGGAGGAATAAATGGGTTTTGAACAGTTTCAAAGGGATTGGTTTTGGGTGCCATAGCTAAAAAATATCTGAAGGTGAAAATGATAATGAATGTAGCTACCTCGTTCAATGGAACCTATCGACGGTGTGCCTGGGAGATGATTAGCTTGAAACCTGGAGTCGACATTGTGTCTACAGTGTCTGGATCAATGAATAATATGGTAATGATGAAGAAACATGGTTAAACAGTGCAGGGGGGTGTTAGTTATGACATGGGTGGTGATTGGATGAGTAACGGTTAGGAGGGATGACATTGATTGGCCAATGGGTAGGTGAGTGTGATTTGGATGGAATTGATTGTCCAACGGGTATATGAGTGTGACGTGTGATAGGACAGTGGGGTATGATGGCGGAGTGAGGTGGGTGATATTGGATGAGCATTTAGGTGGGTTCTCGGAGGGGGGGGTAGATGGTAAGTGGAATTGAGAAGGGTGGGGGGTTTGGTAATATATGGGAGAGACAACTCGCGTGGGGCCAGCACGAGGAAACCACTTTTCACGTACCCTCCCCCCACCATTAAAGGCAGATAGGTCGAGGGGGTCCAACAATCACTATTGGTTGTTGATCTGAGCGTGGCTTGATCGATCACTGAAAATTGTGTGCCTTTTAGTCACATAATGACAAAAGGTCATATCCCAGCCAAAAATTAGGATAAAAACATTTTCTGGGTATCACTAGCTCCCCCTTCTCTATTTTTTCACCAAGGGGTCATTTCCAAAGGTAAATACATCAAATTAACTCAAAATAAAATGTATTTTCAACAATTTTCGAAAATATTTATTGAAATAAACCATGCTAACCTAACTCCTAGCCTAATCCCCTAACAAATTAATCTATCTTAGACTGTTGGATTAATAATTACCCTAACTAAATATATTTGTCCAAGGTTAGACTATTTGGCCAAATTTGTTCACTAACCTATCTAATTTGGCCAAGATTAAACTATTTGGCCAAATTTATTCACTAACCTACCAACATAAATTTAAAAGGTTTGATCATGATTATGTAGTATGAGTCACACCAAGTTCATTTTCATGGGTTTTGTATTTTCTCTTTTTTATCTTTTTATACCCTCTTTTCATTTTTTATATTTTGTATTCTTTCTTTTTATTTTCTTTTCCTTTTTTTTCTTTTGTAAATCATTCGCAGAATAAAATATTATTTACAATACAATATAACTAAAGGAAGAGATTCTAATCACCAGGTGATCCTATGAAATATAGGGTTATAACATATGCGAGCGAAATTTCATTTATCAATTTTAATCCATTAAAGTTTCTCTTTTCTAATTTAAGTTCTGCTATCGATTTCCATAAAAATCTATATTTATGTGAGCCAAATTTGATTGATTATCTTTGTGAAATAACATTTACCATATTTGGTTTATTATCGAATTTCATATTGTTCAAGTGTTTTGTTCTTATCCAAGATAAATTTGATTTATTATATTTGGTTTAGTATCAAATTTCACATTGTTCAAGCGTTTTGTTCTTATCTGAGCTAAATTTGATTTTTTAATTTTGTGGACTGAAATTTTTCACTTTCTTTTTTCACAATCACTGGAAAATAGTTATATTTATAAAGGCTCCTTAGAGCACAGGAGAAATACATAGGAAGGAAAAAAATTTAGAAGTAGGTCTAGTAGATTTACATAGTAGGAACTGGACATAAATTCCCCAGTTTTCTCTATAGACTTTGTCCTATAATTTTTTACAAAACATTTCATTGAGTAATTTATGGAAAAAATTCATTGAGTAATTTATGCAAAAGATACCTAGAATGTAACAAAAAAACACTCATACTATGCATGGGAGTGTTTCAGAAAACAATGAACATCTATTACACAAGTTTAAATACTGTGTGATGCAGGAGCATCTTTCCACCTCGATAGATGCATGGACAAGTCAACACGTCAAAACGCATTTGGAGATAGGGAGAGGCACTGACCCTCTCATTTTCAAAATTTGAAATATAAAGTTATGTAAATTTATGTGTAAGGTTGATAAAATCCAAAGCCATGCCTTTAGACATGTGAGGATAGGTTCATCGAAATAATCAACTGTAAGTAGGTCTAGATCCGATACAGGTCTAGATTTGTGTTCTTTGTAGTGAGTCATAGGATAAGGTGTCTTAATGTAGACGGTGATAGCATTTAGGTGGTGAAGAGGATAACCTCGAGGAGCCTTGTTGTAAAAAAGAAGAAGAGACCAAAGTTACGGGTTAGAGAAGGAAGTGTTAGAATAGCGATAGAGTAGCGAGAGAAAGAAAATAACTGAGACTCTATGATAGTCCATTCTTGTACAAATCTGTAAACAGACATTGATCTTAATACAAACAAAGTAGTTTTTCCTGCATATGATGTCTATTTATGTTATCCTTGTTTTTTGAATGATATTTGTATGTCAACATATGTTGTATATGTATATGTTAACTTTCAATTGTAGGATTAAGATAGACTTCTTAAATATTTGAGAGTGTTGAGTTATTTATGGGTTCTTTAGTCTGTGAATGTAGTGTACAAAAGAGTCTTGAAACTCTGTGATCCAGTGCAAAGAGGGAACATCTAAGTTCTGTGGAATTCAAGAATGAACATGCCAGGAGGGTGCACCAGATGAATCATTAATTCAAGGGATAATTCTCAAGGTTACCGAACACTTTGGAGGTGAGACTATGCAGAGGAAGGCACAGAGGAGAAAACAAATTACTAAGGATTTTGTAAATCTCTTCTAGGTGGGCATCGAGCAAGTGCAAAGAGCACAAGAGAATAAATTTGTTTCGAGTTCAGAGATAAGAGAAGTGTCGGAGAAGTAAGACACTTACAGATTTACTGAACGCTTTGTGGGTCAGGAAGGCATGCTTGAGAAGAAGTCACTAGGAGGGTTCTTATATCCCTTCAAGGAGAGAAAGGGACAAAGACCTTTGAGGTCTGAGAAGTTAAAGCTCAAGGAGGAAAGAAGAGTTGTCAAATACTCTGGAGGAATACCTGTGTAATGAGTGCACTAGGCCAACCCTCATATGAAGTGTTGAAAGCCAACCATCGAAAGGTCAGTCAAGTGAAAGGATTATGCACAGAGAGAACTTGTTTCAAGTTCGTAAGCTCAGGAGGAATAGTACCTTTGCGTACAAGGTTCATGTAGAAATAAGAAGAAGAGCGAGACACTTCAAGGTCCAAGCCACAAACAGGCTTAGGAGAGATAGCACGAAACTTCACACAGAGCACAAGGAGTGTGCTAGGACCGACATCAAGTTTCATTGACGAAAGCTCACAAGGGAAAGAAGAAGTTGAGACCCAAACTCACAGGGCTAGCATGAGGACCATCGAAGGTTGAGACCTTTGAAATGTTGGAAATATTCCAAGTTAGGAATAAATTCAAAGATCGGGAGGATTAGTGGTTTTAATCTTTGAGAGGAAACACTTACAAAAATTTCTAAGTCTTGAAGAGTTAAAGCATCTAAAGGTGGAGTGCATAAATTCAAGGTAACCAAAGGAAGATCAAGGATTAAGATTCATCCAGGAGGAGCCGAAACATTTCGGGCCATTATATATTAGAGAAGTAGCGCATTGGTTAATCACGAGGATCCTTCAGAATTTCACAAACCAAAATATTTCGTAGCAGCAGAGTGAAATTCATGAAATCTGAAATCGTGAAATGATCATGGTCATTCATTGAGGTAGGAAACGTGGCGACAGATCAACATTTCACCGATTCGTAAGTCGGGGAGTCGGAGGTAGAAGTTGTGAGAACTTGCGAAAAGCAAAATTGTAATTTAATCATAGTCATTGGACCGTGGAAGGTTGTAAACCATCGATTTGACGCAAGCAAAGTTCAAGAATTCAAACTTCTAGGTATTGGAGGAAAAGAGACGAGTAGTCTTTCAATAGCTGAAACACAAAATTGTGAAGTGCTCAGAAAATTTGGCCCTAGATCATAGCAAGGGGTCATATGGAAAGAGGTTAAGGGTAGAGCTAGCATGCGTTAGGCCCCTGTTGGGATTTTGGAGGTCAGGAGAGTCGAGGTAACTCACATGCAAAGGCCCAATATGCAAAATCATGACGTGCCTTTTCGAATAGGTGTGTGGTCACAAGCATGGTCACATGGAGAAGATTTGAGCCTAGTGATTGTTCACGCAGGTGGATTTTCAAAAAATCATGTGGATTTATTTTGTAGAGCTTCCAGCAGGGACCCAAAGAACTATTTCAGTTCAATATTGCGAAGATCCTAAGACTGGGAGGTCGCACAACCCTTTGGGGAGAAGTGGGGTCTACACCACTATGTAACAACATCTGTAAGCTACAACTAGGTGTTTCAACAATGTGTTTCAGCATCACCTGTAACCTACAGCCATGTGTTTCAACAAATAAAAAAATACTATTACGACAATTTTTTTTAGTAAATCACTCATACATCATACACAAAAATTGATACTCTATTCTACAAAAACATTTTCAACGGGTGTTTCAGCAGAGAGTAAAAATGACTTAATAGAAAAAACAAAGTTATAATAGAAACATGGGAAATATAAGAGTATATTAAAAAATCTTATTATAGCAAAAAAATAACTTCATTGAATCCTTCCCTACAACAGTAAATCAACCTGGTACTTGTGTACTAAATCTAAATAGCATTCTATTACGAAACACTCCATACCATAAGGATTTAAATAAAGTTTTCACACATTATGTATCCTACAACAAAATAAATTACTCTGTGACAAATCTAAACATCATCATGAGTCTACAAACTCACATATAAACATAAACAAAGTATAAAATCCCCTAATAACACTTTAAAAAAAACTCTCTATTTTTCTTTGTATAGATGTGCATACTAAAATATGAATTACATGGATATATATATATATATATATATATATATTGATTCAATAAGTCCGTTAGCTTTCCCTTTCGTTGTATGTAAGTTGAACTTGGATTTTTCCAAATCTTTAATGATTCATTGCCCCTTTGAAATTCGATCAACTAGAAATGAAATAGTGTGGCAGTGATGATCATTAAATGAATAAGGAGGTTAAGGGAGTGATAATAAATTTCTAGGTGGTGGTATCTCTTCAAAATTTTGGCAGTGAAATGATTAATTTCTGACATTCTCCTCCTTAATCATTTCACCCAAAAACAAAAATCTGCAATATTACAATTCATGAACCCGAATGTTGTTTATGTGAATTTCAAATAATTCCTTTGCTAAGGAATTTGTAAACATGTATTCAAATTGATCTTTAGATTTTCAAAACTCTAAAGAAATTTCATCACTATTTGTCAAGTCTCGAATAAAATGATATTTTGTATCAATATGGTTAGTTTTCTTGTGAACACATGATTACGTGACAGTGCAATGGTTGATTTATTGTCATAGAAAATCTGAGTTGGTTCTTCTTGTTCATGCAACAACTCAGTCACAATCCTTCTAATCCATGTAGTCTGACATGTAGTTGTTGTTGTTGCAACATACTTTGCCTCAACAGATGATAAATTCACAATGGGATGCTTCTTTGAAGCTCAATCTACAACTACTAATCCAAAGTTGAATACATATCCTGATGTGCTCTTCCTGTCTTCTACACTACCTACAAAATCACTATCAATGTATCCAATGAACTTAAAATATTAATCTGATGTGTACAAAACACCATAATTTGTTGTTCTAACAACATATCTCAGGATCTGTTTTCCATCTTGCCAGTGGTTTCTCCTCGGAGTCTCCATAAATATATAAATCAGACTTAGAACAAACATAATATCAGTTTTGGTTATTGTCAAACACATAAGACTTCCAACTAGTCTTTTATACATAGTTGTATCAACACATGACTCCTCGTCATTCTTACTGAGTTTTGTGCCATTTCCAATTGGTGTTATAAGTGGTTTATAGTTCTCAATTGATGGTGCATGTCAAGGAGTGGATAGAGTATGTGATATCAGGTTCATTCTTTTTCTCTTTGATTCATATTTTATTACAAGTAGTGGTCTATTCAGTGTTGGTACCAATAACCAAGATGAACTATTGGCTCTCTTGGAGCTTATTAATTATGCAGAAATACATAATTTTAGATCCATTCAAGTGTTTTGGGATTATAAAGTGGTTATTGACTTGATGAACAATGATTGGGGTTTGTTAAATTTGGAGCTCCAAAATGTTGAATTTCTTCTAAAATTAATAGTGGAAAAAATTCAATATATTTTCTTTTGTCATATATACAGAGAATTTAATTTGGAAGATGATCAGTTATCAAAGGAGGCTATGTCAAGGAAAGATAATATGATTTGTCTAAAGGAAACTATTGATGGGAGAGAGGCTCCTCCTAGGCTCTATTTGTTTTCTTGCTTTTGAGTATTTGGTTTTCATCTCAGGCTATGAGATCGTGGAATATTATGTAATGTTTGAAAAATAATTTTCCTTTTATATTGTAGATATATAGAAGGTAAATGTTTCTCGAGATTTATATATTATGCTTCGTCATAGCACCTAAGGATTGTAACTTTATTTACTCAATAATAAAAATTTGTATTTTTTTTCATGGGAAAAAATATATGAATGAATATACTAATAATTATAAATATATTAATATATTACTAATATATGATATATACAAGTAATTTATAATTATGATATAACTGATTTTATATAACATATTAATATATAGACAAACCAAACTTATTAATACAGACACATATATTTCTATTTATTATAATATTATATATATTAATGCAAATATATGTCTATATTCCCAATAAATATTAATGTCTATATATTTATCTATTAATATACTTATTATTATTATATATATGTGTATGTAATTAATATAAATTATATATATTCCCTAGATTGGGTGACAAGTGGGAAGGGAGATAGTGATTACAGTGGAGGTGTGGATGATTGCACCATCCTTTCATCCATGCAGTCGAAGACTTATCCAAAAATGAATGTCCTATAATGCTCCCCACATGCATGATATCATGAATTACTTAGGTCTATTCCACATGAGGCAAAGGTGTAAGTGGGAAAGTGTTAGGATATGATACTAACCGCTCTCCATTAGTCATTGGTAAGTAGGATATGTTGTATATGTAATAAAGGATGACATTAGTTAATAAGGCATAGTAAATAAAATAGAATAAGTCAATGTAAGAAGACCTAGTGGAAAAGTGTTGGATTACTGAGAGGGGGGGTAAATCAGTAATAGAGAAATTTAATCTTTTTTCACCATAAAATTCAAGTGTTATATCAATGTAGCATTATCATCTAATATTTGCAGAGTAAATAAACAATGAAAAAATGAACAATCACACATATACACAGTACACCAGTGTTTTACGTGGAAACCCAAAGCGGGAGAAAACCACATAATGTTTTTTCTTATATATATTTAAGAAATACATTCAATAGAAGCACCAACTTACTTTGTTTTCTAGCTGCAACTAGAAGAAGGATCAAACCCCCTAGCTTCTCAGGATACAACCTGAAGGAAGCTCCAACTCCACAATTCTTTGGTTACAACTAGAAGGAGGATACAATCCCCTATGTTCTCCGTCTACAACCGGAATGTGTCTACAACAACCTATACTTGCCCCATCAAACTGCCCTGACGTAGAAGTAGAATGATGGAACCACTTTCACACTATCACTGTGAGATATACAGTTGTAAACCCATACCAATCAACTTGCACTAAACAACCTGAACCATGTTTTAACCATGCATCACCCTGTACCTCAACCTGTAATCAACCTGTATAATAAACAAGTACATCAACCATGCACCAACTTGTAGCAAACTACCTGTAGTCAACCTGTACCATAAACAAGTGCATTAACCATGAACCAATGTGCACCTTAAATTGTACCATGAAAAACTGCATCAACCATGCACCAAACTGGTACCTCAACCTGTACCATGAACAAGTGCATCAATCATGCACCAAACCTATACAAATAACATGTCACAACAACCTGTCTAAAAAACCTATCACAAAAACCTATCTCATGAATATTATCAACCAAATCAGATCTACTCACCAAGATCAATCACCAAGACAACTCTCAAAGATGTGCATCAACCAACCATAACACAACAACCCATAATCATCACCAACATCAATATGTGCTTCTAATAAAATACCAATATAAGTATGCTACATCATCCGTAAACCATGTGTCAACAATAATTCTAACAAGTGTCTCCAACCATGTACTAAGTATGTAAAAATCATGTATCAACTACTCATCAACTATCACTCATCAATATGTACCAACATCATCAACTATACACCTCATGCTTGTGCCAACTCATCAACTACTTGTCTCAACCATGTACCCAACATGTACCTCAACCAAAATCCCTGATCAATTTCATCATCCAAATATGATTTGTAACTCTGTAATAGACCTAGCGTGTATGATCACATACATGCAAACCTTCCTTAACTTTAACAAAAATATACTAACATTTTTATCAAACTTTTCTTTAGTCTCACATGACTAGTTTTGGATTAGTCAACAACCCTAACTTGAAATAATCATAACTATGTACCTATAATGAATAAAGATCTAAAAATAGTATACAATGTTCTTTAGTGTGTTTTATGCAATTCCTCCAGGTTTCACTACTTGAAACATATCAGAAAAGGATTTATAGAAAAAACAACATAGCTTGTTGAATTATGGCTTATTCTAGAGAGTGAACTTGTAGAGCATGCCCCACACGGAATATTTGTTGTATGGATCTGAAAATTCTACACATAATACTACAGAGTATACTCTAAGAAACACATTTGGTCTTACTTAATTTGTAGTTTTTATGAATAATTTATGACCTTTTTACCCAAAACACATGTTTTAGACTAGTTTCAAGACTAGCCACAAACCCTATTTTTAACACAGTGTAACTCCAAAACTACAACGAACCACAAGCTCAATTTCATACCACGGATACTTGGATATGTTTTATCAATGTCTTATCAATTTCATGGTGTGAATCATTCTAGAAAAAAATGTTATTGTGAAAATGGTGAGATGACCTATAAATAACATACCTAGAAATCATCATCAAAAGAATTTATCCTCCCTTGAATTTCGGCCTTCTTTACTTCACCTTCTCTCTAAAATTTGTCTTATATATCCATTGGTTACCTCAATCACCTATAGATATTCAATATTCTCAATTGTGATTTAAAATTACAGAGCCTTGCCTCTTATTTATACTTTCATGTAGCTTCCTCAAGGGGTTACATTTTAACCATCTTAACCCACTTTCCTTATTTTAGGGTTAACCAACTTCTAACCACTTGTCCAATTAGTAATTTATCTGTTAAATTTATTATTCAAATAATTTATTTTTGATCCACTTTGACTTATAGTACACTCATCACTTCACTTTACCTCAAGGTGTTACCTTCTAACCATTTTAAACCACTTTCCTTATTTTAGGGCTAACCGACTTCTAACCACTTGTCAACTTGGTAATTTCTCCATTAACTTTATTATTGAAACAATTTCTTTTGTATTCACTTTTAATTGTGGTACACTCATCACTTCAATTTATTATTTACCTTCTAAAAATATCTTAAACCACTTTGACTACTTTGACCTTTTGAGGCTTCTAGATGATTCATAAGGCTTCTCCAAATTCATAAGGCCATAACTCTCAAACCATGAGGAGTTATGTGTCGTTCCACATACCACTAGAAATGGAATGACATGTACTATCCATATACAATATTATTACCTACAAATATATCAAAACACATACCATTATACATCAAACAAACTTGGGCTCTCCAACTTCACTTGGCCATAACTCTCTAACCATGAGGAGTTATCTGATGTTCCACATACCACTAGAAATTGAATAACATGTACTACCCATATAGAATAGTATTACCTTCAAATATATTAGAACTCATACCATTATACATCAAACAAACTTGGGTGCATTACCCAAAGCTTTGTGCTACCGAAATTCGCTACCAGAATTTCTCCAAGGGCTGACATCAATCACTAAGGGTTGAAATCAATATACAATATCAATAACCAATGGTTGACATCAATGAAAACAAGCAATCCATACCAACTTTCAGCAACCTAAGACAACTGTCTGACAGAAGCTTCCGCTTCTAGAAAGATATTCTTATAGAAGATTACTTAGAAGGTAGAATTAGTATAAATAAGAGTAGGAAGCATTAGCTATTTTTTTCTTGGAGATTATTGTAATAAATATTTTCTATGTTGGAGGTTTCCCCATTGAACAGGCAACTGAGCATTTTTATCATTTATAAAGGTGCTCTTTTTGGTTTTATTTTAGTATTATTTTGTCATTGTTCTAGATATATCATTTTTTTTTGTCATTGCATTCTAAATATTTATGTTATTCATATTATATAACATCTGCAATATTTCAAGTGGTATCAGATCTCTTTCTTGGGAAATACTTGTGGCATAATTTTTTTACAAGGTGGATATGTACTCCAACTTTTTTAAGCTAAAAATATCTATCATTACGCGCATAAACCCACCGTCGAGGAGTAATACACACAAGAAATACAAGTCGTTATTAAGCGCACATATGTTGGCCACCCTTGTAACCCATGTTGGTACCCCTTTGAGTGGTAGTGCATTAGAAAACACTTGTATACAGATCATCCTAGGCATCCTGAAGCCCTCCATAGATAAACCAGTCGGTCACTTGAATACTATAGTGTTACCGAGAACAACACTCGAGAAGAAACTCTCTAGTACCTGGGTATTCAGGTAGTATCACTAATGGTACAATCTATCCTCCTTAGTTCGTGCCCTGAAATATTGGGTTGAGTACTAATGTTGGACCCCACACATATATAGGACATCTATAGCACAATGAAATCATTGACTACAGACACCCTGAAAACCATAACCCTTGGGATGACAACAACTGATCTATTTCATTGCAAATTTTCCCCAGCATTTTTTATTATTAAGAATTTGGGAATTTCACCAGTGCAGAAGTATTCATGGTGGAGTATAACTTTGCAAGAGTAAAAAAAAAAAAAAAAATTTGGGGCCTGTCAAAACCCTTATTTGTAACCTAGTTCATTGTGTTCCTCTATTCATTCTGATCACATTGGTACCCTTCACTTTTTAGCCATTTTATTTTCTCTTCGGTCCCACTCCTTTTCGAGACACCCTTGCTTGACACCTATCCCATTGGACTCCTCTCTTTGTCCCAATCACCTTGGTACATCTCACTTTTTGTTGTCTTGATTTCTATCTTGACACCTTATACACTACCTAAGCCACTACCATGTGAACTGCCTGAGATCAGACCCAGGAATACTAGGAAACTAGGTTGTCCATATTAGAAACACAAATGCAATCCATCCCCACAACCATGCGGGCAACAACCAAAGACTCTATTCATGTAGAGATCCAATTATCCATCTATGACATCGTTCAACCATTCAAAAAAGGTAAGCAGGTAGAGCCCAACACAGAGGACACTCAACATTCCCATTATGAGCATAAGGCAGAGGACAATCAACATTCCCATTATGAGCATAATCATTCCTCCCATTCCCATTGGGGTTCTCCAAACTCTTGGAATAAGGTGCCCAAAGTTGACATGCATAAATTTGATGGATCCAACCTAGAAGGCTGGGTATCTCAAATGGAAAAATACTTCTCCCTCCATAATATTTGGGATGATGAGACCAAACTCCATGTATGGGTTTTGTTCCTGGATCAATAATGATAATAGTGATGGAAATTGCATAAGAAATGTTATCCACACATACCCACTTGGAACCTATTCACTAAAGTACTTTCTACCTATTTTTAAAGGGAAACCCATATTTTGGGTAGACTCACCAAGATGCACCAAACTGGATCAGTCACACATTTTATCACCACATTTGAACAATTGGCTATGAGGATTGAGGGTTTATTTGATGCATTTTACCTTGAATGTTTTATCAATGGCTTAAAGGAATCAATCGAGGCTCATGTTAACATGCATCATCCTACTACCTGGTTGGAAGCATGTCAATTAGTAATGGAAGCAAAGACCATCCTTCAAGCTCCACCGATGAAGTCTCCATTTCTCACTTTTCCTCGCGCTGGGGATCACCCAACTTCGACACAAACATGGAAGGTTGAAAAGGTATTTCCAACAAAAATGGCAGAACATCGCAAGCAAGGACTTTGCTACTATTGTGATGAAAAGTATTCACCAGGGCATACATGTAGAGAAAATAAGTTATTCCATATTTATGCATATGATTCCTCTCATTATGAAGACATCCCATCAGATGAGGCTCTTGACCTACATGAGGATCAACCAAGTGACCATACCGAAGCTCCAGTTGTAACCCCTATGGAACCATAGGAACCTGTCATATCGCTTCATGGATTCTCAAGTATTTTGGCCCCACAAACATTTAATATCAAGGGCTACATAAAACATCTCGAGGTGGTGGTGTTGATTGATAGTGGTAGAAATCATAAATTTATTCATTGTAAGCTTGCTTATGAGATCCATTTCTTTGTCCACCATGTTTCTAATTTTGAAATCCTGATCTCTAATGGTGGTACTATGAAGTGTGGGGGTCTTTGCGATAATTTAAAAATCCAAATGGGTGACTATACTCTGAAAACCCACATGTTCTCTATTTCCAGGGGTGGTTGTGATATTGTATTAGGAGTGGAATGGATTTTCACTTTGGGGAAAATCAAAATGAATTATCAAGAATTATATATGATATTTTCCCAAGACGATAACCCATATACCCTCTGAGGTCTCCAAGAGGGATATCCTAAAATCATGAACTCTCACAGGATGGAAATGTTTTTGAAGAAAGTCCACCATGGTTCGATTGCTAAATTTAATCCCATACAAGTAATTGATAAATCCTCTCAAGTACTTCCTCCTAGTGTGGAACTCAACTTGGACAAGTACCCCAAGGTCTTTGAGGCTCCCAGGGCCTTACCTCCCTACACGGGTGAGCATGATCATAGCATTCCTCTCCTTTCGAGTAGTCAACCCCCAAATTTAGTCCCTACAAATATCTATTTTCTTAGAAAATGAAATAGAAAGGACGGTACAAGAATTACTGTAGGCGGTGGTAATTCACCCTGGTACTAGCCCATATTCTTCACCAGTGGTGATAGTCTTAAATAAAAAAGGTTCTTGGTGCATGTGCCCTATTTTTCATGCCTTGAATAAATAGACCATCAAATATAAGTTTCACATTCTTGTCATTGATGATATACTAGAGGAACTCCAAGGTGCATGCATATTCACCAGATTAGACCTTCAATTCGGCTATCACCAGATCTAGATGAATGAGGAAGATATTCTGAACACTGCTTTCATAAATCATGAAGGACATTATAAATTATTGGTTATCCCTTTTGGCCTTTGCAATTCTCCATCCACCTGCCAAACTCTCATGAATAAATTATTGAAACCTTACCTTCAAAATTTTGTCTTGGATTTATTTGATGGTATCTTCATTTACAACTGCACTTGGGATATCCACCTTCTTCATGTGGACAACGTCTTTCACTTGTTGTAGGAAAACGAATTGTTTGTCAAAAATACCAGATGTTCATTTGGATCAAATGAAGTGGATTACTTGGGACACATTCCCACTCAGGAAGGGGTAAAAGTGGACCCCAAAACAGTAAAAGCTATGCAGGAGTGGCCACGACCCAAGACCTTAAATCCCCTAATGGGTTTTCTTGGTCTCATAGGATATTATAGGAAATTTGTCCACCATTATGGAAAAATTGCTAAGCCATTGACCAACCTTCTTAAGAAGAATGCATTTCATTGGACACTTGTTGTAGAGGAAGACTTCATAGGTTTAAAGAGGGCCATGTGCAATAATCCTTTCGTAGCAACGCTTGACTTCAAAAAAACCTTTATGGTGGAATCAAATGCTTCTGGCATTGGTATAGGTGCATTTATCACACATGATGGTCAAATTTTGACCTTTGCTAGCAAAGAATTGAATGACCACAATCTGGGAAGATCTATGTATGAAAAATAAATTATGGCCATTCTCCATGCAATGCACACATGGCAGCCATATCTCTTGGGATGCCATTTTCATATAAAAAATCATAATCATAGTCTGAATATTTTTGGGAGAAACAACTATCCTCCCCACAAAAAAAAAAGTGGCTGGCCAAAATTTTGGTTTATGATTATGAAATCATATAGAAAAGGGAAAATATAATATAGTAGTCAATGCACTATAAATCCAACATGAGGAATAAGTCTCCCCCCTTTTTTTATTCTTATCGGTCCCTAATTGGATTGACAAAGTATCCAAGGAGTGGCAAACACACCTGACTCTCTCCAAGTTAATTCAACACCTTCAAGAGGACCCTAATCCTCGCATCAACTACACTTCGCAAGACAATATTATTATATATAAGGATTACTTGGTTCTCTCACTCTCTTCAACACTCAAGTTGAGGATCTTAAATGAGTTGCACTCATCAGCTATTGTCGGTCCCTCAGGCTTCCAAAATACATATTCTTGTTTCAGTCTTTTTTTTTTCTGGGAAGGCATGAATAAGGGTATCCTTCACTTTGTCACATAATCTAAGGTGTTCCAACAAAATAAAGGTGAAACTATCAAGTCTCCAGGTTCCCTACAACCCCTACCCATTCTAGCTTCTATGTGGATAGAAATATCCATGGATTTTATAGTTGGCCTTCCTAAATATGGGAACAAGTTCGTCATAATGGTGGTTTTTCATAGCCTCTCCAGGTATGCTCATTTTATGCCTTACCCCACCCTTTCACACCATCACTAGTTGCACAAGTTTTCCCAGATAATATTTTTAGGTTACATGGCATGGCCACCTATATTCTATTTGATCATGACCCCCCTTTCATAAGAAAATTTTGGAAAAAGATGTTTAAATGGAAGTACACCCAACTAAAAATGATAAACTCCTATCACCACCAATCTTACGGTCAAACATAAGTGCTCAAAAAATGTTTTGAAACCTACTTGCAACATTTTTCTTCGAACAACCAACACCAGTGGGTGAAATGGCTTCCCTTATAAGAATGGTGGTACAATACTTCCTATCATACAACCACTAAAATGACCCCATACGAAGAAGTGTATGGCCAAAACCTACCTAAAGTCACTACCTATCTTCCAGGAACATCAAAGTTCCAATATATTGATGCAATGTTGCATCATTGCACATCCACCCTCGCGGATCAGAAGGATAACCTCCACATGGCCCAAAATCGCATGAAGCAATAGGCATACCAACATCATTCACAAATGTTTTTTTAGGAAGGAAATCATCTCTTTCTCTAACTCCAACCTTACAACAAAATATGTCTCAAAGCTCAGGGACATCACAAGTTGACACCAAAGTTTTATGGGTCCTACTATATCATCAAGCATCTTCGTTCAGTGGATTATAAATTGTTGTTTCCTTCTACTTCCAAAATCCAAGTGGCGTTCCATGTTTCCTGTCTAAATATAGTGGTGGGAAATAATTCCAGGGTCCAAACCATCCTTCTGGAATTAGATGAACAAGGATCCCTTTCTCTCCAACTAAATAAAGTCCCGAATCATCGTGAACATTAGTTGTGTGGTATAACTATCAAGGAAGTGTTGATCCAGTGGAAGGACACATCAATAGAGAATGTTAACTAGGAACTAGCTACCATACTCCAATAGTTTCCACAACTACAACCTTGAGGAAAAGGATGGTTTCAAAGGGGGATGACATGTTAGGATTTGATCCTAAATCATCTCAATTGGTCATTAGTTAGTAGGATATCTTTTCTATGTAATAAAGGTTGACATTAGTTCATAAGGCCTAATAAATAGAGGAGAATAAGTCAATGTAGGAAAACCTAATAGAGGCTCCCACTTCTAGAAAGATCTTGCTCTAGAAGTTTCCTTAAAAGGTAGAATTCGTATAAATAAGTGTAGGAGGCATTGGATATTTTTTTCTTGGAGATTATTGTAATATATCTTTTCTCTGTTGAAGGTTTTCCCCTCGAAGAGGGAAGTAAACATTGCTATCATTAATAAAGGTTCTCTTTTTGGTATTATTTTGGCATTATTATAGTATTGTTATGGATATATCATTGTTGTTATGTCATTGCATGTTGAATATTTCTATTCTACATATTATATTATATATAGAATATTTCAGAAAGTACATAAGTGATGTTCTCATGTTGGATAATGATCATTATCAATTCACAATGATGAGTGAAGTTTGAAATAGCTTCCTTGTGATTTTGTTAACCATTAGGAATGTAAATAAGAAAAATATGGTATGGGCTCCTTCTACAGTTTCATACCACTATTTTATTTTGATCCTTCTATTCAAGTGGAAGATATTACCTTTAAGGTTTCAATGGACACTCATGTTGCATGTGCCAAGAGGACCCAATTCCACAAAACCTAGGTATCCCTCTCTACCAAGGAGGCTACATAACATTATCAGAGTTCAATCCCTCTCAAGGCAAAGGAAGTCATGCATTCGATGAAAGAAGATATTAAAATTATTAGGGCCTACCAGGAGGACGAAAATGTGTATATACATGTCAGAGACATTGTTCATGATCTAGGATATACTCGGGATTAGGATAAAACGTTTTATAAAACATTGGAGCTCTATTGGAAAACCATGAAAATGGTGACCCAGCATATGCTATCAAAATATATAGACTGCCAATATTTCAAGAAACATTTACATTCTCTTGGCAATCATAATATGTTTATCCTTTCCATGGTATCTTGGACAATAGAAAGAAATGGGGTCTTTGTGCGGTTAGCCAGTGATGGCAGTTCATATGTTGGGTATCTTCGGCCTACTTTGGATGTTGGGAATGTGATCGGTACCCTCAAGTCTACTCCTTGAGTTCCTTATCTCAATGATTGATCTTGACTTTTCTTCTTCTTTTCAAACCCTCTATGGTTTTAGTTTTCTATCGGTCGAGTATGTTTATTCTTTTGTCATGGCATGTGTTTTTCTCTAGATTCTCATAATTCCTTATGCTACTTTTAGTCTTAATTTGATACAATGAAATTTTGAATGCTATCCTAGTTTTCCTTCAAGGGAAGGCCAACAAATTTCTTGGTTTTTTGAAATCCTTTTGACAATGATTATGATTCTATGGGAATCTTAGGAATTTTTGAAACCACGTATACTATGTAAATATTATAATAGAATTTTCTTACTTACCTAAAAAAATATAAATTATACGTATATCTATATATTAATATATGTGTAATATATTTATCATATATCTATATCTATATCTATATAGATATAAATATGTATGTATGTATAATATATTTATAATATATGCCGATTTTTATACATATATAATAGATTTATTTTTTAATTATGTTAATATATATAAATCCAAAATTAAGATATAGACATTAAGGATTTGTGAGTTAAAATGAAAATACAATTATGAAATATATATGAAATGGAATAACATGGTTGACCATCGATGACCACGTAGGCCAAGGTTGACCATGTAGACCATGGTTGATCATGTTGACTATGGTAGACTAGTGTTGACACTAGTTGACCAAGGTTGAATATGGTCGATCATGGTTGGTTGTGTTGTGTATTCAATGAGCATGACCATGGTTAACTATGGTAGACCTTTGGGGGTTTCACCTTATTGACCATATCTTATAACATTCATTCATAAAGGGGGGTTTTAAATTATGAAAAATAGAATCAATCTATTGTAGGTACTTGCGGAGGATGTAGGGTATGAAGGGTTTTATAGTTATTGGAGGGTATATAAAGGTGTATTTGGTAAAGATAATGGATATATAGTACAACTAAGATTTTTATTATTGTAAAAATGTATTGGGAGGGGGGTTAAACAAAAGAATTTGGGGGGAGGGTATTTATTAATATCTAGTGAAATTGGGGGTAATTTTTAATATCCCATAAATGAACGCACTATGTCATAGGTTCATTGAGTGGAGACCTTGTGATACCCCAAATTGTTAAAAACAACTATGACTTATTTTAATTTTTATTATTTTGATTTGATGGATCTTTTAAGATAAAAGTAGTATTTTTTATTTGATAATAAAAGGGGAACGTTGAGTAAGACTGCTAAAAGAGAGAGTTATTGATCCATTAAGAGGAATGACCAGTGGCAACAAAAAGAGACAAGTGGTAAAGCCATTTGATTTCAAATCAATCTAGCAGAAGCATAATCCCATATTTCTAGGAAATCAGAAAAGACGTGTGGGATTAAAATTTGACAAGTGGTCAAAGAGAAGAAGGCTCTTGCATGTGTCAAAATACCTAATAATAAATAAATAAAAGATACACACAGGGAATGGGACTACATTACGTTTCCATGCATAGTGAAAAGAAAAATAAATCAATATCATGTACATGACAGGAAAGAGGAACATTTTTTCTTGACTTGATCTCTCGATTTCTACACGCAGCCACAATGCTCATTCCTTGTTTTGGATCAAGAAAGTCAGCTCAGGGGTGATCATACAGAAGGTTGTATCTTCTCTCATATATGGTTGGGAGGAGAAATCTTACCCAACATATTTTTCCCTAGATCGACAGTATCAGGTTCAATTGTATTGTTTATGTAATTTGTTTATAGGATATAATTTCATTCGTGACATCTTGGTGATGATATTTTGAAGTATTAGTTATACTCTGACCATAAAAAAAAACTGTCTAAATAATTTTAATTATCTTCCTATTTATAAGTTGGAAATGTCTATTCAAATTATGTAGATGTAGATCAATCAAATTTTATATCCAACCGTAGATTTATTGAATTAAATATCTACAAAATAATAAATATTTATGCATAACTCCATGAGTTGTGGACATTAAATGACTATAGGAAATAGTAAGGACAAACATAGTTATTTAATCCCGGTGTAATAATCTAGATACAATAAGACTGAAATCAACGAGATCAAATGTTAGATCTTAGAGTAAATAGATATAAAAAAAGAGAGGATAGTGCTTTAAAAACTCTTAGAATTACATCATATTGGGAAATTCTCTTAAAATTATGTTGGAAAATATAACACAACGCTTTACCATTTCTACAAAAAAAAATACATATCTAATCTTGACAGAGATAAAGAACCACCTTTGGGATTACAGTGTACAATAGTTTATGGTCACCAATATTATCTCTATTACTAGTCGATAGCTTTGGTTATAAACATAATAAAACCTCAAATTACCTTGCCCAAGTGAAATCCAATTATTGGTCCACAAAGTTGTTGTACTATGTTGTCATTGATGTCGAGGGATTGATATTGAGTATTGTCATAGTGATCTATTTGTATCATTGATATATTGATTATTGGTTATAGGTTCATCGATGTAATTGTTGTCAAAGGGTTGATGTCCAGTGGTTTCATAATGATGTGTTGATTTCAAAAAGAGTTCTATCATTAATCTCATGTCATGGTTGATAGGAAGAATCAAATGGATAAATTCCAAAGTGGCCCCTTATGGTGAAATCCCTCACGAGAAGACACTCTTGAATGAAGTTCCCAAAGTTGTCCCCTTATGGTGAAATTCTTCATGGGAAGATGCTTTATGAAGTCAAAATGGTTAGGTGGTTGAGTAGCCCAACATTATGGTTAGGGAGCCCAATTTTGATTGTTAATTAAGATCAATGAATTTGTAGGAGAAATTATTCCATATCGACAGTATATGTCATGCCATTTTTAGTGATATGTGGAACAACAGATAACTCCTCACAGTTAGAGAGTTATGGAAATGTCAGGTTGGATAACCCTAATGAGTTATCTAGAAGCCCCTAGAAGTTCAAAGAAGTCAATAAGGTCAAAGAAGTCAAAGTATTCTATAATATCCCTAAAGAAATTGACTAGTCAAAGTGGTTAGTCATGGGTTAAGTGGTTGCAACAAGGAAACGATTAAGAATAAATTAGTTGCAACTAGAAGTGGAGAGTTTACTATTTGTGGATAAAGTGGTTGTAAGTTGACAAAGTGATTAGAAGTGGGTTAGCCCCAAAAGAAGGAAGTTGGGTAAGTTGGTTAAAAGATAACCCCTAGTGGAAGCTACTTGGAGAACTATAAATAAGAGAAAGGGTGTCTTATGAAAATGATCCTTGATCATATTAAATATCCATTTGTGAAAGGTTATTTGGGAAGGTATTATTGATAGATAAAATTAGTGGTAGAAAAACTGTGGAAGAAGAATTGCGGGAAAAAAATGCAGCAGGAGAATTATGGAAAAGACATTGTGGTAGCATAATCATGGAAGCAAAACCGCGACAGTAGAATCACAACAACAAAACCGTGATCACAGATTTAGCAGCTTCATAAAGTTGGCAATTTGGTGACCACATTAGATTTGAATTGTTCCAATTGTTTCATGGTATGGTATACGTATTGATGATTGCTACAGGATTAAAGGTATGGTTTTAGCACAAGGTCTTGTGTAAGGGTTTATGGTATTTGGTTTATGGAGAGTATGACATATTGCTAGAGGTAACTTGTTGGTTAACTTGGTGATATTGTTCATATGGTTGAGAGTTGAATTGATGATTGATCTTTGTGATTATATCATATTTCAATTATGACATTGATAAGACAGGTTGAGGTGACAGGATTTTGTGAGAGGTTGTGTTGTACATAGTTGATGCAATTCTCTTGGTATAGAATGTTGGTACATTTTGACAAATTTCTTTATTTCTAAAAGTTGGGTCTTTTACTTGAGGGTTGGATTCCTCACATCTCGCTTGATGCTGAGATATGAAGGTTGGGTCTTGCAATTGAGAATTGGTGCTCTCTTTGAGTTGGTGCTCTTTTCAGTTGTGCTGATAAAAATTGAAATTATAGTCTCGTGTAACATATAATTAAAAAATATTAAGCATATATTTGGTGCTCTTTGTGTTCATTATTGTATGGTTCAAAGTTATTTATTGTTTATGTATGTTGTTGAGATATGTTTACATGTAAGAAACTAACTGTGAATGTAACCAATGAAAAATGGTGAATGCTAGCTAAAGTTTTGTAAGAAGTGAAAAATGAGCCACATTGATTCACCCCCCCGCCCTCTTAGTGTGCTCGGTGTGTCCAACAATTGGTATCAGAGCATGCCTTCACTGTAAGCCTTACAATTTTGAAGGAGATCCATGGAAACACAAGTAGAAGAAAGTTGTGCATAATCATCTAACAATTATCTTATAGATGAAGAGGAATATTTGTTGAATCTCAAAGATAAAATATTAGATTTGTTAGAAGTAGAATATGACCAATATACTTTTGATCTTGATTTTAATGAATACATTAAGGAATCCATAGACAAGTGTTGGTTGTTGAGCCTGATTATCTTCCTGATTCAAAGATATTTGTTTTCAGCCGTGTTTATACCCCATGAATACTTTACACCACACAAGAATGTAAACTTCTCCATGCAGGGGAGTGAAGAGAGGGATTACCCCATTCGTGGGGTTTGGGGGCAAGTGGGCCACTGGCAAGGGTTTGGGGGTGAATCCCCTCAAGGAAAAATTTCCTTGTAAATGTATATTGTAATTTCATTGTAAATCTAGATCGTTCATTATAAGGTAGCATATCTTAGAGTAGAAGTTATGTTAGAGTTTTTTCCCTATAAGACAACCCTCTTTTATGAGGGAAATGTATTGTGGCTATGCATCATTGTGAATATTGTATTTTGAGTGAGGAGACTGCGAGAGAAAGAAGAGGAAGTTACAACAGGTGTGATGTAGGTTGTATCCCTTCATTTGATGGATAATAATAAAGGAAGGACCTGGAAATTTCTCTGGTGGAGGTAGCCCACACTGGGTGAACCACGTATATCTATGTCTCTATTGTATTATGTATCTTCTGTGTTTTATTTTTGCATTTGTTTTATTTTATTGATCTATGATCCTATTTTTCTAATAGTTGGTATCATAGTGAAAGGAAACTCGCAGAAAAAGAGGGTTATTGGTTCAAGTGGGAGAAATGGCGGAAAATGGAAAGTTTAGGGTTAATAAATTTAACGACCAAAACTACCAGCTATGAAAGATGCATATGGAAAATTATTTATATTAGAAGGATTTATTCCTACCATTGGGTGGAATAACAAAGAAGTCAACGACCATGAAGGACGAAGAATGGGAGGTTCTTGACAAAAAGGCACTAGGAATGATACGGTTGAGACTAGAAGCATCGATGCATTTCAATATTTTCAAAGAAAATACAACGAAGGAGTTGATGGACGCATTGACTAAATTGTATGAAAAATCATCGACATCCAATAAGGCATTTCTAATGAAGAGATTATTTAGTATGAAGATGTTAGAAGGTGGGTATGTTGCAGATCATTTAAATGAATTTAATATGGTTACTAATCAATTAAGTTCTGTAAAAGTGGGCTTTGATGATGAGTTTGGGGCTCTTCTAATCTTGTGCTCATTGCCAGAAAGATGGAACGGATTGGTAATGGTTGTAAGTAACTCTTTCTTTGGTTCAAACACTTTAAAATTTTATGATGCTATTGGTGTTATCCTTAGGGAGGAAATGTGATGGAAAAGGATAGGTGAGACATCAAGTAATGTGTTAAACATGGAGAATGGGGTAAGACAAAAGGATAGAAGAAAGGGCTCAGGGAACTGCAGGAATTCTAGGAAGGGAAGATCCAAATGCATATTTGGAAATATAGAGTGATGGAATTGTGGGAAGAAAGAACATCTGAAGAAAGACTGCAGAGCTGCAAAGAAACAAAGATATAGACAACAGGAGAAAAATAAGGAACCCAATGTAACGGGTGATGTGTTACAAGATGCTTTGATTCTTTCTGTAGATAATATCTCTGAGTCTTGGGTAGTAGATTCAGGGGCTTCATTTCATGCCACACCCCATAGGAAACATTTTCTAGATTATCTTCAAGGTGATTTTGGAGAGGTTCATTTGGGTGATGATGCACCATGCAAAATTGTTTGAATGGGAAAGGTAAAAATAAAGCAAGGTAATGGAAACCAATGGTTGTTGAAAGAATTAATACATGTTTAAGATCTAAGGAAAATTTTAATTTCAACACGACAGTTGGAAAGTGAAGGTTGTATATCCATATTTACAGGTAAGGTGTGGAAGGTCACCAAAGGAACATCGGTGATAGCAAAAGGAGAGAAGGTAGGTACATTGTATTTATGTATTGGTAATATTTACTCTTCTATCTCTTTTGCTTCTACAAGAGTGGATACAACCCCATGGAATCATAAGATTGGACACATAAGTGAGAAGGAGATGCAGATACTTCAAAAAGGAAATTTGTTTCCAAATCATTATGTTTATGTAAAACAAAAGAGAGTCGGATTTTTTAGATTCAGAAAATAAAAGAAGAGTGAAATGTTAGAGCTTGTGCATATAGATGTATGGGGACCAGATCAGGTATCATCTCTTGGTGGATATCCTTATTATGTTACTTTTATTGATGATGTAACTAGAAAAACTTTGGTTTATTGCTTTCGACAAAAATCTGATGTTTTTTATACTTTTAAAAAATGGAAAGTTTGGTTGAGAATCAAACAGGAAAAAGGTTGAAGTGTCTTAGATCAAACAATGGAGGTGAATACTGAAGAAAGGATTTTGATGATTATTGATCATACCATCACATTTGTAGATAAAATATAGTTCCAGGAACACCACAATAAAATGGTGTGTCAGAAAGGATCAACATGACAATCATGGAGCGTGCAAGGAGTATGAGATTGCGTGCTAGTTTTCCCTTACAATTATGTGCAAATGTTGTAGATATTGTTGTTTATTTAATGAATAGAGGACCTCAAATCTATTTGGATGGTAGAATTCCAAAGGAGGCATGGACAGTTAAAAAGGTAAACTATTATTTTTTGAATACTTTCGTTCGTGAATAATTTTTTCATATTGATAAAGAAAATAGAACAAAGCTTGATGAAAAATGCAAGAAGTGTACCTTTATTGGATACAATGTTAATGATTTTGGTTATCGCTTATGGGATTATGAAAAAAAAAATCATTAGGAGTAGAGATGTCATATTCAATGAGAGGTTCATGTACAAAGATTAGTTATAGGGAAAGAAACAGGAAAAAGGAAAACCAAAATACACAGTGTTTAATGACATCACTAAAAACAAAATTTCAAAGGTACCAAAAAATCATAATGTACAACAACAGGATCAATAGGTACCTCAAACTCCTGCAAGTGTTGTTAGAATATCTACCAGGTTAAGTAGACTCTCTGAATGATACTCTCCTTCAATGTATTATTTATTGTTGACTGATTTCGGTGAACCAAAATGTTATGAAGAGACAATGTAGGTAGACACTAAAAAGAAGTGGGAGCAAGGAATGAAAGAGGAAATGGATTCCCTAATAAATAACCAGACTTGGGATTTGGTTTAATTCCCTGTAGAAAAAAGAGCATTATAGAATAAATGGGTTTACAAGTTGAAGGAAGAAGATGGAGGAAAAAAGTAGTACAAGGCTAGACTTGTTGTAAAGGGGTTTACACAAAACAAAGGTATAGATTTTGATGAAATATTTTTTCCTATTTTTAAAATTACTTCAATTAGGACTATTTTAACTCTTGTGCCAGTAGAATAGTTGCATCTTGAATAATTAGATGTAAAATCAGATTTTTTCCATGGGGATTTGGAAGAAGATATTTATATGCAGCAACCACAAGGGTATGAGGTCAAAGGAATGGATAATTTCATATGTAGGTTGAATAAGAGTCTGTATGGCCTAAATAAATATCCAAGGTAGTGGTATTTGAAGTTTGACAGGTTTATGACAGAACATGGTTATAGTAGATGTCATTCTGATCATTTTGTTTATCTTAAAAAGATAGAAAATGGAAGCTATATTATCTTGCTATTGTATGTAGATGCCATGCTTGTTGCAGGGTATAATATGCAAGATATAAATGTTGTCAGGGATAAATTAGCTAATTCATTTGCGATGAAGGATCTGGGTGCCACAAAGAAAATCCTTGGTATGAGAATAACAAGAGACAGGAAAAATCACAAATTGACAGTGTCTCAGGGTGAGTACATAGAGAAGGTGTTGGAGAGGTTTAAAATGCAGAATGAAAAACTAGTTAGTACACCTTTGGACATCCATTTCAAATTAACTAAGGAAATGTGTCCCAAGAAACAGGAGGAGATATAATACATGTCTAGGTTCGCTTATTCATGAACAGTTAGAATTTTGATGTATGTGATGCTTTGCACAAGACCAGATATTGCACATGGAGTGGTAGTTGTGAGTAGGTATATGAACAATCCAGGTATTTTAGAGGTACTGCTACTCATGGGTTATGTTTTGGAGGTTCAGACATTATTCTACAGTGATATGTTGATTAAGAGATGGCATGTGTTAAAGATAACAGTAGGAGCACCACATGGTATTTTTTTACTATAGGTGGAACAACAATAAGTTGGATTTCAAAACTAAAAAGATTTGTTGTACTTTCAACAACAGAGGTAGAGTATGTTGTTGCTACAACGACTAGCAAAGAAATGATTGGTTACAAAGTTTTATGGAGGAATTGAGAAATAAGTAGGATAATAGCAGGTTTTATTGTGATAGTGAGAGTGTCATTCATCTGGCAAAGAACTCATCCTTCCAATCAAATACTAAGAATATACATCTCAACTACCATTTCATACGATCCATGAATAGCTGTGATAAAGATGTAGATTTTTTTTTCTCTCAGGACAAGGACAAACTCTGAATGTTGAGCCGTGACATAGGACACCATGGAAATAGTATTTGTGGGTTTGATATCTACAGGAATACTATGATAAACAATGTAAAATATCTCGCTGAAGATAGACAAGGCTTCATCTTCCCCTCTCCTCAAGGCATTAAAATCATCCCAGTACTGATCAAGGGACTTGTTCTCACCCCACCACTTTAAAAACGCATTATATAGCTCAACCCAAGAACTAATGGATTTAGCTCCCAAACCCTTAAACCATACAATAACATCTCCTAACAAGGATTTGGAAAACAAACTCATGGTAATATCCTCATGAATTATCTCAAACTGATCAATAAAATTCTTGAAAGCCTCCACATGCCTCTTAGTTGTAACATGATCCTCTCCATAAAAATGAGGAAAGTACTTAAAGAAATCAATAGGATAAGGATGAAGATGATATGGAAGCTTTAAAGGTTTAAACAAATTGTCTCTGATGAGAATTGAGGAGGGTGTGGATCAGTTTCACCCTCCTGAGGATTGCAAGGGTGATTGATTTGAGGAGGGGTTTTATTATGAAGCTCATATTTATGAGTAGGCTGAGCGAAGGATATAATATCAAACTCTACAACACATGCAAAAACCAGGTCTGCTTCTTCCAAGGATGGATATATAAAGGAAGGCTGGTGATCAACCAAATAAACAAAGAAAAATATGATCCTCTTTATATCTGAAGGGAAAAAAAAATGAGTTGATAAAGAACAACAAAAGTTCACCAATGAAGCTCATAAGATGATACTAGTCTTTCCCTTCATCTTTATGTCAATAGGATCCTCCCCAATGGAGTTGCCAGGTAGAGGATTACAACCAATTTATGTATCCCTCTCTTGTCTACCATCAAAAGTTGGATCTATATAGTTCTTCCCAGGGATCTCTTCAATTTGCTTAAAACCATCTCCGACAACAACACCATTTATGTTAGCGCTAGGAATCACCCTCAAAATGTAATGAGGATAAGCCCAGTACCCATCAATTTATACAGTAAATGTAAATGAGTTTTAAGGGGGTCAAATGGATAAGACTTAAGATAATAACGTTCTAACTCAGAAAATCTGGACTAGCATGCATACACAATTGAGGTCTATAATCAACTTCAGTCAGTAAGTTGGAGTAAGGGTGGATAGAGGGAAGACTTTGGTGAGGAGAGTGTAGAGGTCTGTTGTGGACATCAGGTTTTCCAACAACTTAAGGAGGAAAAACTTAAACGCAAGATTCCTCTTGAATTCAAATCTCAAAGAAACTGAAAGAAATTATAACAACACTATGATATAATATTCATCATAATACAGTCATAACATTCCATGTGAATCAGTCAATCATGAACTCTCTCAGTATCAGAGGCAAATAAGATGGAGCAAGGAAGTTGGCTTAGATTAACCAAGATGTCTCAAAAACAAAATACATAACCAGAGAACTAGTGTTCTTCATCAAAATATTACAATAGCATGGATCCTAGGTCAACCATTCGACCATTACAAAATAGCAAAACTTCCTATCTATAAGCAAAACTGCTGCAACCATCGGGAGTGTGATCGGATTGCTGCATTCAAAGTTTTTAGTCAGTGTCTGGTCTGTCAGACTATGCAGACAATATTCTGTTGTCATACGCAATCTCCTCCATCTGAACCTTCTCTATCAGATTGTGCATGTAGATCTCTATCAGAAACGAGCACAAATCTGCCAATCCTCTTTGGCTTTCCATTTATGTGCTAAGGCGAGGTCTCAAACACCACTCTCATTCTCAGTAACTGTCTTCATCGGGATCAGGATGAGGCTTGACACCCATGAATGTTCTTAGATGGTGTCAATAATTGTGCGAGTCAATTTTGACGCCTCGGGGTTATGCAGATCCTCTCATGTGACCAATACAGGCGCAACAGGTGGCGGGCCGATAGCGTATGGGCATGACGTGGAGTGAAATGTTTGGTGCAAAATTGCATGGCACGACAAGTGAGTGACTATCACGCGGAAGGAAGCAAAGGATGCTGGAGCTTTTCAGACCCCAAACATTTCATTTTTCCTGTGGAAATCATAGACATAATGCCACTTGATTTATACCATAATGCTCCTAAGGGTAAACCTCAATTATGCTTGATTACTATGAAATAGGTTTTAAATGCTGGTGTTAACACTATCCATTAAAAATGTCTTTCAATAAATCTTATCTAAAAATCATCTAAAAATCATGGTAGTGAACTAGATATATCTTGAATTGGTAACTCGTCCAAACTAATGGAGAGAATAATGGAGGGAATAAGTAAAAATAGACAATAATGCTATACAATTTTTTTAACTATGTATTGGGGCTTAACATGCATATCTCCCCTGTAGAACGCCACTCATGTGTTGTGTAATATAATAGTAGGAATGACTTCACCTATACCTCCCACCATTTCGAAAATTTTAAAGATAATGATGTCCATTGCTGCTTCAAAGGCCAAGATTATAATGTCCAATCCATCTTCAAAGGGCAAGATTATGATATCCATTGAGGACCCGTCTTGATAATCGAGAACACGAATCTGAAACGAAAGGCCAATGTTTTCTTGAAAGCCGTGGATTGCAGGTATCCACAGAGAAAGACAGCTCCATATTTTGACCGACGTGACTCCACTTATCGTACTCTTTTATTTTAATTATAGAAAACTTCCCCTGATACTATAAATATCTGGGAACTTCAGGTATTCTCCTGCAGTTCTTCCACTTGGTCTCTGTTATTTTCTTGTTTTGATAATTTGATATCTCGCCAGGGGTGTTTCTGAAATGCCTTGGTTGCTGGTTATGATTTTCTTCACCGTTCTTCTTTTCATCACGGACACCCATAGTAGAAGAGAGATAGTACAACCACCACATTATTAATATCCCTCCATACTTCTTTGTAGAGGAACAATATTTTCAGGAGAGGTTGTACTATCTTTCTTCTTCTGTTGGTCTTCAGTGATATTCAGCAACTTTTGAAAACACTATTCTTACAATATCAAAAGCTAACTCTGTCTCTGAATGACCTAGAGTAGGTGAAGCGAGGATATGGTATCGGCTCACTGTTCATATAATCTATTTCTTCCTGTCACAGATTTCTCTTTCAGGTTCCTAACATTCACATTTTTCTTGTTCTTAAGTGTATTTTGAAAGGAACGCTTCCATGTTAGTTAATGCTTTCTCGGGTGTTATTGTTGTTGACTTGTGCTAGGTCGTTTAGCGGACTATATATATGTGTGGGGCAGTACTGCAGCCTCCTACAAAAGAGATTTTTTCTATGCCGAGCTTTAGTCTGAAGTGGAAGATGTGACTTAGGACGCAGCATAAAATCTCCATGAAAAACTACAGGGAAATTTCATTGAAGATTATGATTTCATGTTCTGTTTATTTGTCTATATATATTCATATAATGATTTGCTATTTCGATTCTTTCCTAAAAAGCCATATCAGGAAACATTTCAAGAGTTGCTGGCCTCCTTATAATTTTGTTTTTTTTTCAAATAGTTTTCATTAACAGTTTATGTTTTTAAAGATGACCGTGACTGCTTAAGATTGGCCCTTTAACCCTTACCCACTAAATCGTATTCATTGAAAAAACGGCATTCATTCTTTTCAACCCTGATTCAGTTTTTCTTGACGAAATTTAAAGGGTCGATAGGTTCAATGTATATTTAATCTTCCGACAAATGAAAGAATTTGCAAAGTAAAAACTTTGAATTTGTGTAAAAGCAACCGATGCAGTCCATCCCAAATTCATAATCTGTTATCATTTAAAAACAGCTTACTTGGTATTACCAACTGTACTCGTGAAGAAACCGTTACCAACTGGAGAGTTTGACAGTTGGAAACTGGTGAGTCGGTGTAACAGCCACTAGCACACTTGACCTTTGAATCACGAGGTTCTGTTAATTCTCCTCCCGCTAATGATTTGGAGTTGATATGAATGTATGGTAATAGCAGTGCTTGGTAAATTCTGAAATAACTAAATAATTGGCATTGCAGGTATAGATCTAATATGAATATGTGGAAAATACAAGATAATGACCCGCAGATCCGGCCACAATGTGCCCGGCATTATCTGTACTCCTATTAGGACGTGGTTTCCGTATTGGGTTTGCTGTACAGAAATTTCTGAGAATTACTTGTAATATCTCTGTCTATCTATTTTTATTTTTTTTAACCAACAGTTAATATTAAAAATATTAAGATAAAATTTTAAAAGATTTTAATATATATTTTTTATTTCTTTTAAGCATACGTTTAATATTATTAATATCTGTGAAATTTAAGTTGCAAAGCTGATTGGAACTGACATAAAATATGGTATAATTGTATTTAGAAATTTTTAGTTATAATCTTTGTCTTTATATGATGAAGTTATTAATCTAACTACATCTGTTTTTTATATATATTTTTTTATGAACAATAACAATGCTGCAGGTCTCAAAAGATGGAATTGAATTAGAATGATGAACCCATTTTGTTTTAGCAATTCAGAATGGATTTAATGATAAATTTATTAATNTATATATATATATATATATATATATATATATATATATATATATATATATATATATATATATATATATATATATATATATATATACTAACCATAACAATGCTGCAGGTATCAAAACATGGAATTTCAGGAACCGATTTTGTTTTAGCAATCCAGAATGGATCTAATTGTAACAATTCTAACTTTTATCTTAGCAATCTAGACAGACAAATCCTTTGATATAAGAATCTGAATATACATGTAGATGTATAATGTATATAATTAATCATTAAATATTTTATAAATACCTTGTTATAATGTGGAGAGGTGAAAACGTTATTTTAAAATTTTGTTGGAGATGGAAATACACTTAAGCATAATTTGGAAACTTATCAATACAATTGAAATATTGGTGCAGTCGTCTTTAATTTAGTCTGTTTGTTAAATATTTATTAAACAAATGTAGTTGAAAATTAGTTAAGTTAGAAAAATAAAGATGAAATTGTAAAGTTGAGAAATAAGTTTTTATTTAGAGATGAAAAGCTATAAAATTTGAAAAGGGAAATAATTGTAGATATAAATGTAGAGAAGATAAACTAAAAACAAATACTTCATATCAAATATCAAATAATATATGGTTGCAATTTAGAATTTGTTAAATTTGTTTTAAGAGAATTTTAAATAGTTAATAATAGTTTTTTTAATTCAATTCTATTTTTATTTTGAATTTTTGAATTTACTAAGCAAAGTTGTTTCTTCCCTAAGATGGAGTGTTACTACTAGCAATCAAGCACTTGGACACATTGAAAGTGTTATTAGTAAGATGACTCTACTACATAAATCTCTTCCATTTTCCAGTGGAGAGACCCATAAACTACATAAATCTGTTTCCCTTCTCAAGTAGAGAAACCCATAAATTACATAAATCTCTTCCCATTCACAATTAGAGAGACCCATAAATAGAGTGTAAAGGATGAACCTTTATAATAATGAAGAAGCAGTATTGGAATATTTAAAGAGACCCATAAACTACATAAATCTGTTCCCATTCTCAAATAGAAAAAGCTATAAACTACATAAATCTTTTCCCATTCTCAATTAAAAAGACCCATAAATAAAGTGGAAAGGATGAAGCAGTATTGAAATATTTAATAAATACATTTTTCATATTTCTTAATGTAGTAAACTTTACATAAATTTCTTCCCATTCTCAATTAAAGAAGCCCATAAATAAAGTAGAAAGGATGAACCTTTATAATAATCAGGAAGCAGAAGTATTGAAATATTTAGTTAGTACATTTTTCATATTTCTGAATGTAGCAAACTTTACATAAATTTTTACTTGTAATACATTGAAAAACATGGAAATGTGAGTGAAAGGTAACGTGACTATTTTCAATTAGAGAGATACGTAAATAGAGTGAAAAGGATGGACATTTATGATAATGAGGGGGCAGTATATTTAATTAGTACATTTTTCATATTTATGAATGTACCAAACTTTACATAAATTTTACTTGTAATACATTGAAAAACATAGAAATGTGAGTGAAAGGTAAGGTGCTTGTGAAATGTGAGTGAAACAGGTAAATGCGACTTTTAATAAATATGTTTATTTTATAATATATTTCATTCACATCGATGTAATATGTCTCTGGAATTCTTCAGGGTATGCAGAAATTTAGGAGAATCTGATATTTGTGTGCATGATTTATAAAACAATATGGGAAATAAAAAGGAAAAAGACTCTTCTCCATTTATAACAGCATGGGGTACTCTGATGCGAAGAGCTTTTACAAAGTGGTTATGAATGCGAATTCTGTAATATTAAGGAGTTCATGAATATAATCATAATTGTGTTTAATATTTAAATATGTATTCTTTTATATATTTAAACTTTTTTTATGTATTGAAACTTCTTTGTTCTACTTAAAGCATTGAAATTTTTATCTGACTACATATTTGAGCGGTCACCGTGTACTTTTGGTAGCGATTTTCATAAAATTTTGTGTTTTTCCGAGCCAAATTTGGTTTATAAATTTTGTCTAATAAAGTTTTTTCTTTTTGGATTCCAGTTCTGTTATCGATTTCCATAAAATTCTATATTTGTGGGAGCAAAATTTGATTGATGATCTTTGTCAATTAACATTTTCCATATTCGCTTTAGTTTTGGTATCGAATTTCATGGTGTTCAAGCGGTTATGTGCTTATCGAAGCTAAAATTGATCCACTAATTTTGTCGACTGACATTTTTCACTTTTAGTTTTAATTGTGGTATTGATTTGCATCAAGTTCTCTACTTATTGGAGCTAAATTTGGCTGAAGAATTGTGATTTATTATTTGTAGCTCCAAAATGGGTCTTGCTTACAGGTACGGCGAAGCCAGCCCACAGCCTTCTCTTCCGTATTACCGGGCTCTCCCACATGTAGCATGTCCTCGGCCAATTTCAGTGACGTGGATGAAAGGACAGGTACATGCCACGTACTTGTCCATTCATACACTTTGCTCCCTCGAGGAAGGCCGTGGATGAGAGAACGTACAATTACGTGGCCAGTTGAGTAGTTGGTCAAGGTTGTTTCCATTCAGACCGTGGATGAGAGAATGGAAAAAAGTAATTGGCAAGTTCAATGGATGGTCAAGGGCGTTTCCATGGACTGAATTATTTCCAAGTCAAGAAAAAGATACAATTTATAATGGAATACATAAAAGATAGAATTTATAATGGATTACATAATTCAGGACAACTAGCACAAATACATATTTGTATTTGTATTGGTTTGGAAAGGTAGAAAATATTTATTTTTGTTTTGAAAAGGTGGAAAATGATTCACAAAAAATGTTGAAAGCAAAAAAAAAAGTCATACAAAAAAATGCCTTATATCCATAATATCTTATCAGTTAAATCCTCAAATCCTAATATTCACTCTTGAGCAAGCCCAGTCTATTGCCATCTTGGAGTCGTTAAAGACCTCGATTTTTTTAATTTATTTGTCTTGTACAATAAATAGTAAGGTTTTGAATGTTGTGAGTTCGACCTTTTTATTAGAAAAAACTTCTGGTATAAATATGTGTTTGATTGATTAATAAAATATATATAGAATTATTTTGTGCATGTTGGTTTTCTAAATTGGTATTAGAGCAGGTTGCTTTGGATGTATTTCCCTTATGGGAGGGCCTAGGATTATGAGAGAGCTATGAGAATATATCGATTGTAGGAGAGTCTGAGAGTAGATTGATTTTTCCATGTGAGTGATTGCAAGTGTATGTGTTTTATTTGAGATATTCACTAACCAAACGAAGGAGAGATTGCAACAATTTGTTTGTGTCATTTTTTAACAGATATCTCGAAAGGAAGTGTCTCGTCGATTACCTATGAGAGTCATCGTTGTTGTGCATGTAAACCTCTAGTATTTTAATGTATAATTGACGGGAGTAGGACACCATACATTAACAATAGATAATGTTTGGAATTGGAAAAAAATGACTTCAATAATGTGTAGTCTATACATCAGAAGGAGATTCATGAACTTCGAAGGTTGTGGAAATCATTTGGTTTCACAGAGTTCAGTTTCAGAAGTGTCCATATGGTTGAAATATATTTCTCAATCACGTCTTCTATGTTTGAACCGGCGTTCGGTACATATAGACTCGTTTATACCAAATCTACCATTTGCATTGTCATTTTAAACGACCTATGTGATGTGCCTGGATTTGCAGAAAACATCGAGATTTAATAATTTAATTTCTTGAATCTCAGAACAAATCAAAAGGGAAACAAGAGGGTGTTAGCAATGTTTGCTTCAAAGGAGGTCGTTGATCGAAATTTAGGAGAAAAACTAAATGAAAACATATATGTGTAGTATTAACACAGAGATATAATGAATAATAACATAGATATAGTAAAACTTGACTTCTATTAAATAAGAAATATGTTGAAACTGTAAAAATGTTGACCAGAACAAGCTTGCTAGAATGGTGGCAGCTTATCTCTGAGAAGAGATGTGATGGTTACATTGATCCACAAGATGATGAGTACAACGAGGCTCCAAAGGCCTTTTTACATCAAACATGAATCCCAAAAACCTAGACATCCAAATACCTAACCATGGGGTATGAAGTGCCAAAATTCATGCGGGTCCTATTGTGACAAGTTAGTACATCAACTTCCCAGGGTCATAGCTTTTGCATACGATCACCATTTTAGGCGCACGATAGCCCATTGGAAAGACATATCCAAGGACTGCCCACTATGTTGTCACACCCTAACCTTGTTTCCACTGTGACTGTGGTGAGACCAAAAAATGATGTTTAGGGGCTCAAAACGACCTCGTAAGTTTAAGACCCAAAAAGATAGAAGCAAATTCCCAAGATGAAAGTTGTATTTGAGTAAGGTGGAAGAGTTAGTTGGCTAATTATATCCACCTAGACTAATCCTCCCTCCTTAGGAAGCAATGGTCTCAATTGCATTGAGCTCCCCAATTAGGTGAGGAAACTTTTGTTGAATTTGGCCTTGGGTGAGCCACTTGCCTTGGTGCAGGAGCTGCCCCTACTTGAGAACCTGATGGAGATGAATATTTTGTTGGAAAGTGACCTTGATATATGTGTCTACGACTTGATCAATGGATGCATGTGTCATGCAATCAAGGTTCAACTCTATCATGTCAAATATTCTGCGATCTTTGAGGTTTCCAATAAGGGAAACATGTATGGTCAAAGGAGGTCCAAATTAAACATTGGGTGCAAGTAAAGGAAGGAAGGAATGTTGAGCTCAAAATCATTGTCACCCACAGTCTTGGTGATGATGTAAGGTCCATATCATAGTGGACAACGGTTCCGATGCGGTCCTGTAAGGAATTATTTCTACAAGTGCAATCAAAATTTATTTCCCACCTAAAAATTATGAGGCACTTGGTGTTGATCATGGTGTTGCTTGTACTTGGCATTAGACTTGTACAAAATATACCGAACCTATTGGAATATGTGTCAGATTCGTTCAATGAACCAGGTCGCTTTGTCGGCTTTGGTTTGCGTATGGGATGATTCGACGTGTGTGGACGTAAGCGGTAGTGCACCATTCATGGGGCCCAATGGTTGAAATCTCATCCCCACCTGAAAGGGGTTGTGGCTAGTTGATCTATGTATGGCTATGTTGTAACTGTAGTGAACATAAGGAAGACTCTCATTCCATGTGCATGGGTTCTTGGAATTTTACATGCACAAAATATGCATGATCATCCTATTCACAACCTTGGTTTGGCCATCCGTTTGGGGGTGGAAGACGGTGGATTTGGTGAGCTGGTGTCTAGCCATGACCAAAGGCTAAACAAGAATGTGTTGAGGATACGACTGTATCGACCATAGAGGATGGTTGGTGGAAACCCAAAATGTGCACACACTTGTTTGAAGAAGATATTTGCAGCGGCCTCTGTTGTGATTCTCTTCTTGCAGGAAACCAGAATCACCATCTTGGAAAATTGATCAACAACCAAGAAAAAACAGTCCTTTCCCTGCTTGGTTGGAGGAAGGCTCGACATGTATTCCATTGAGATGGATTCACAGGGCTTGTCGAGAGTAGGTAGAGGGTTGTACATGCATTTTTTTCTTAATAGTTGGTTTATAAATGACACAGGTCATGCATGACCTGATATAATTGCTAACATCCTGTCATATTTTTGGCCAATAGAAATGTTGTTGCAACACTTCCACTCTCTTCTCTATTCAGAAGATTCATTCCACCCAATTTTTGTGATCTTCCCAAATCAACTTCACTTTATTGCTTGATGGAACATAGAGATGGCCCAGATGACACAACAACCTGTCCTAGTTATGAAAATTAGTGACAATTGTGTTTGTTCCCAACATCTGGTAGGTAGTGGCGAAGTTAGGATCTCGCTCATAGAGTTGGGTCCATCCAGAGGTCTCATGTCTACAGCAGTGTAGCACCATGGTTAGTGCAGCAACTGGAGGTCGAATGAGTAAGTGAGTGATGCATTTGGTTCTCATTGTCTTATAATTGATGTTGATATGGAACTATTGCAATTATGTAGACCACATCTGATGCTAGTCATTCTGCAATTTTCCTTGTCTGCATGAATTATGGGGGCCTGTGATCAGTGTGGATGATTGTCTCGTTGCCAATAGTGTAATTTCTCCACTAGTGGCAGGCTTGTATAATGGAGGACATTTCTTTGTCATAAGTGGGGTACTTATAGACAATACCTAATAGTGTCTCACTATGATAGGCCACACGATGTCTATGCTCAGTGAGAAATATGCCCAAAGCATAGTCTGAAGCATTTGTCTCAATCTCAAAAGGCTATTGCAGGTCGGGTAATGACAGAAACAGAGATGAACATTAGCATTTCTTCAAATCATTGAGCGATATATGTTGCTAATCAACCAACATGAATTTTTCCTTTCCATCGCCCCTGGTCAGTTATCTAAGGTCCCATGCAATGTGGGAGAATCCCAACATGAACCTGGGATAGAAATTGGTAAGGCCTATGAAGCTCTGAAGCTCAGTGAATGTGGTTGGGGTTGTCCAGTAATGATTGACCTAGATATTGGATTGATTGACATGCACCCCTTTCTCATAAAAAATGTATCCTAGGTGCTAGACCTCGTTCATGTCGAAGGATATTTTTTCCAAATTTGCATATAGCTTGTGTTACCACAGAGTGTGTAGAACCTGTTGAATGTGATGAAAATGTTCTGCCCAATTATTTCTAAAGATGAGGATGTCATCCAAATACACCACCACAAAATAATTGGTGAAATGCCACAACATATTGTCCATCATCCTCGTGAAATTTGTTGGTTCATTTTTCAAGACAAATGGCATGACCAACCATTAAAAAATAACTTCTACGGACTTGAAGGAAGTATCCCATACATCATTCTACTCTATCAGGACTTGGTGGTAGCCATAATTTAGATCAATCTTACTAAAGTATTTGGTTCCCTTGACCTGGTCAAGGAGATCGTCAATTCAGGGAATTGGGTACTAGTTCATGACTGTGATTTTATTTAGGGGTCAGTAATCAATGCAGAGTCAGTAAGACCAATCTTTCTTCTACACAAGAATGATTGGGCTTTCAAAAGGTGATGATATTAAACGAATGAGTCCCTTTTTGAGCATCTCTTGGATATGGCACTTGATTTCCTCATTTTTTGAGAAAGAGTAGTGATAGACTAACACATTGTTTAGTGGTGTGCCACGGGTCATATCGATTGAGTGCTTGACCTGACAATGCACAAGTACCCCAATGGCTGAGAAGAATATGTCTTTGTATTCCTCCTCGACCTTATCCACTTTCTTCTACTACATGGAGATACCTTTCACAGAGGCCATCAATGTCGTTGCAACCTTCTTCTCACTTTGAGCATGAATCACGAAGAAGACAAACTTATTGGTATCAGTGATGACCTTCTTTCATTTCTTGGCAGAGATCTAGGAAATGGTGGTAGAGAGGACTACCTCTGTTATCCTTTGTAATTTCTTGTCCAAAGTAATAATAACACTACGAGGCCTAGAAACATATACAACATGATGTTTCCATAAATAAGGTTGGCCCAAAACAACATCACAAACTTCAAGGGGGGCGAAATCACACAATAATTCATCTTTGAAGGGATTGATGTCATAGGTTAGGCGACATTATTGGATGAAGTGGAGATCACTCCCTTGGAGGAGCCATCTGATGGTGTACAGATGTGGGTGTGGTGACATCGGTAGGGACAACCACTTAGCAACCTCTGTCGAGATGAGGTTCTTCTAGCTGCCACTATCAATGATGAAGTGAAGTGGAGTACCCTTCATCGACACCTATGAATGGAAGACTCGACGCTTACTTTCCATTGGTTCATCAGGTTCGTTGGGTTGGACCTTGGTGTTGGTAGGAACAACGGTATTGGTTTCTGTGTGAATGATCCATATCAATTTTTATGGTTATGACTCAGAGTCAGAGCCTCCATCTGATTCATAGGATTTTGTGTCAGCCACCAATGACTTCTTTGAGGAAAAATCAACAGTGTTATGCGATGGGCTCTTATGGAACTCGCACCATTTCATTGTGTCTTTCTTTGTCTTACTATTTTCCTTATTTGTTTTCTATTTGGACTTGTTGTCCTAAGTTTTTCCATGCTCTCTCTTCACTTTTTTCTATGGGTTGGGGATGCCTTTTCCATGCTTCTACTGTGAGGGGTTTGCAGACCCAAACTATCGTGTCTTATGTTTAAGCTTCTATTCGATTTTGATAGCATATCGATAGTCCACACCCAATTAATAAATGTCCAGAAACTCCATTTTTGTCTGGATGTATTTTTTCAAATCATCGTGATACTTGAGAACGAGATGTCACTTAGAGTATCTCATACCTAGTTTGGTGCTCAAAGTATGGGAGACATTGGCGAACTCTTTTACTATTTAGTTCATTTATTTCCACAATGTAGTCCATCTTGTATATAATTCGTCATCCCTGAAGGAGCCCCAAGTGGGTGCAACTACAAATAATGTAGATCCCTCTATTTCCTTTTTCTCATAGAATGTCTCCCATGAATCTTTGACATGGGGGATGACCTTGAGGAGCACAAATGCAATATTTTCTGTATCGAAAAAGTTGTGGATAGAAAAATACCATTCTATAAGGTTTTTAACCATTTTTCTACACCATATGCATATGTTTGACCTTAAAATATAGGAATATCAAAGTTTATATGTAACTTGAAGGGGTGGCACCTCTTCTTGAGGTACATTTGTCATCTGTTGGCAATCATAGAAGGATTTGTGCAAATTTATCCATCATATCATTCCTTTTCCATGAGAGGGATTCCTCAAGAAACAATTTAAAGGTATATCCTGACCCATGGTCTCTATTTTCTTCCCCCATGGGTGTCCATTGGGTTCGGCGAGGTTGATCCTGCAAGGGATCAAATGGTTCAAGTGAAAACTGCTTATACCTTGACATCATTGGGGACATGCACATGGAAAAAAATGAAGAGAATACCGCTCTGATACAACTGATCTAGATTTAGGAGAGGAACAAAATGAAAACATAGATCTATAATATTAGTTCATAGAGATATAGTGAATAATAACAGAGATACAATAAAACTTGACTTCTATTAAATAAGAAATATGATAAAATTGTAAACACACTGACTGAAACATAATTGCTAGAATGGTGGCATCTTATCTCTGAGAAGAGTTGTGAAGGCTACGATCATTCACAAGAATATTAGTATAATGAGGCTACAAAGGCCTTTTTACATGAAACATTAATTCCAAAACCCTAGAAATTATAAAACCTAACCCTAGAAGATGAAGTTCCAAAATTCATGTGGGCTATGTTGGGATAAGTTGGTACATCAACTTCCTGGGGTCATAACTTTTGCAGAAAATCTTTGTTCTAGGTGAACGATAGCCTATTGGAAAGGTCTATCCGATGAATACACAGTATTCCATCACATTCTAACTTTATGTACAGTGAGATTGTGTTCGGCCCAACAAATGTTTTTTAGGGCCTGAAAAGGCCCCAAAAGTTTAGGACCTAAAAAGTTAGAAACAAGCTGCCAAAATAAAAAAATAAAACCGTAACTAACAAGATGAATTTTGTATGTGGGACAACTAGAAGAGGTGGGTGGCTAGCGATATCCATGTATATCAATCACATAGAAATGAAGAAAAAAAAATGACTATTACAACAACTTGGATTTCAATGCTAATGAAGATATATTGTTCAAATGATTTTTTGGTTTTTTCTTATATTGTGAAGTGTGCATTGTTTAATCTAGAAGGTTTCTTTATTATTAATGATTAACCTCTTATCAAACAAAGTAACTTAAGTTAAGTTGGTGTGTGTGAAATCCTCACCTTCCCACATGAACATGGACACTACTTTGGTTATGTATACAATTTGTTATAGCTTGTGGTTCTTGAAGGATGTGGTGGCCCAAGAATAGCGACTAATGGTTATAGTTGTGATCTTTGTGTGTTTGTAAGATTTTCTGAAATAGGTCACTTTGTAATATTGATTGTTGAATATATTGAGTATCTATAGAACTCTCCTATATATAGAGAATACAACAGAAGACCATGTACTTATACAGATGTGAGCATGTCAATAGAATGGTTAAGTATCTATATTATTTTTCTGACAAAAACATTGTTCTATATATTAGGGAAATGAAGCATATATACTTCTTGGTCATTACAAATATGTCATCGATGGTCAGAAATAACTATAGCTATGATGGATGAAGAAGTATCTTGAATTAATGGGAGAGAAAGAGAACAGTCTATGAAATTTCAGAAGTGGATAGAGGTGATAAGGAAGACTAGACCAAACAAAGATCAAATTTAGGATTTTTTTTTTGTTTTTAAATGTGTGTTGATTTCATTATTGTTCTTAGTGATGTAAGCATTAGGTGAGCGTATTCGAATTAATCCTCATAGAGATTGGTTTGGATTTTTTTATATCTAGTTAGTTGTGATATAACTTGTCCAACTATCTGATGTTGTTTATGTTTGAGTGGTTGAGAGTTTTCCTCTTGAGATTGTTATGTTGATGAGGAAAACTTCTTGCATAAATATGTGCTCGATGTTTTTGTGCATGCTGATTTCTAAGCATCATGAACCTGTTTAAAAAAGAGAATGACACATACACAACATATCGGGGGTGCCCATAATTGTCGTCGTCGAGAAAAACCCACGATATTCCATGTTCGATATATGACATGATAGGAATCCAAGCCTTTTTTTTCTCTTCTTAACATAGAACTCACTTGATAGGTTCGTGACCTATCAGACAATAATATATAGGGGCATTCATTTTCTTTGAATATAATGATGTTTTGTGCCAACCTTAAATTGAGTTCACTATAATGCAATGGATTACTTATGTATGGTTGACCTCTTTTTCTTTCATCTGTTCTTTCATGTTTTCTTCTAAGCTTTGGTGAGACCATCTGATGGATATTATTAACTCCATCGAAAAAATAATGTAAAACCTAATTGTGAATTCACAACAAGAAAATAGATGAAAGGATTACTCCTCTGCCCTCATGCACAATATGCATATGTTCCTCCCTATCCAACCATGTTGAATCTCCTTATCCCAATTGAGTAGCTTTCTTTTTATAGCTAACCAGGTAGTGAACCACGTAGTGAATTTTCTCTTTAAAGGAGCCTTTAACTTCTAGAGATTTTCCCACCACCACATGATTTCTCTCAAAAAATTTGCTTCAACCAGAAAAATTGTACCCCAACTTTGCAATGAAATCATCAATGTGTTCTATTTTTGACAATAAAAAACATTCCTCCTCTTCCTCTTCTAAAAGAATATAGCTTGAGTAGAGTTTATCAATATAAATAGACCATTTGGTGAAGGAACGATTGGAGGCTTTGCAACCTTTAAGATTTTTTTATGCTCTTGATTCTCGCCTGCCCAGACCTTATCTAACTCCCTTGGTACGCATTGATTGCCTTAGCCCTACAACTCTAACCGCCTTAGAAGAATGGGAACATAAGGGGGCCTTAAATGCCCCTTCTACTTTAATGTTGCCGCCAATGATCTAGAGAACTCGTGAGCGCACCGACCATCCTTTGAGCCGCCATTGCACTTATGAGACCAATATATGTAGGAAGAGATGGATATAAGAAAAGAATCAAACAAAGATGTTGAGTCCTCGCATCCAAAAGAAGCTCGGGTCTAGACACCCAACAAATGTATCCCCCAAGCCCCAGTTGCATCCAGGTATGTCATCAAAACCACCAGGATAGGAGAGCATACATAGTTCATGTGAGACCATGCCCTCATAGGAAAATTCCTAGGTCTCTCGCCCTTAGAAAAGGACTTAGATCATTGGATCAAGATATGGTGGAACCCCAAGGGAGACTATGAGATTCAGTTGAGCTCCAAAGGTTTATTTATAGTAATATTCTACAACCAGGAGGAGAAGGACATGATCTTTGAAGGAGGACCATATTTCTATAACTGGGTGGACCTCTACCTATGTTTCTCGACAGACCACTTCTACCCAGAAAAGGAAAACTTTTCATACTCATTGGTATGGATTTGCCTCTACTCCCTATCCCAAGAGTTCTGGATAGAGGAAATTTTATTAGGCATAGGCAATACCTTGGGTAAATATTTCAAATCTTTTGAAGCTACCAAAAAAAATAAAACACACCTCTTATTGAAGGATATGTGTCTATATGAACATATCCAAAGCTCTGCCAAACACTGTTACTTTAGAATACCAAGATGAGGAATGGGCCCAAACCATAAACTATGAATACATCCCTTTTATATGTCGAAAATGCCATGAACATGGACATATTTTCATAGGCTTCCCTCTCAATTCCCCTCCCAAGAGGAAAGATGAAAAGAAACCAAAGGAAGGATTTACCTAGGTTCAAAATCAAAGGAGACAAGCACATAAGAAGCCCACAACCAACAATGGAAAAAATAACCCAAATAATAAGTCATTTGAATCCCTTAACCACCTCCTAGAAGAAAAAGAGGTGGAAAACTCCCATAGGCCCATGGGGAAAGATCCCAGCAAGCAGAAGGAATATCAGTCATCATAAGAGTATCAAACCCCAGCAAACCAAGATGATCCATAGACTCATCCATTCTCAGGGAAAGAACTAGAAAGGGAGGAAGACATAGTCATGGAAATGGATGAGAAGGACCTAGCAGAAATTGACCTAGATCTGCAAACCTTACTAGAGGACCATCTCAGGAAAGTTCACAAAGTATTTCTGAAATCATCAGAAGTGGATACATTAAGGTTGGGGATCAACACAGTCCCAAATCAAGATCCAAGAAAACACCCAAAAGAAAACATGCAAAGGGGCATAAATTCAGATCATCAACTAATAAAGGAGGCGGGAAATTATATGATCAACTCAAGACATATTCACAAGCTCTCAGAGAGATCCTTTTCCCACCCACCAAACTATTAACTATGAAGATCCTCACCTGGAATATTAGAGGCCTAAATGGAAGATCCAAACAAAGGATTCTTTGAAACTAGTTCAAAATGGAAGACCCTGATATATTCCTAATACAAGAAACAAAATATGCAGGGAAAACTGTAGAAGATATCATCAAAAGATGTTGGCGCAACTGTGAATCCTATAAAGCAGACTCAAAAAGGGCTTCAGGAGGCCTGTCCATCCTATGGAATCATTCTAAAGTCATCCTCGATCAATGCCTCTCCACTCCATGCACCATCACAACGCACTACAAAGCCATTGGTTCGGACAAGGAGGGAATGATCACAAATGCCTATGGACCCCAGAACAACCAAGACAAATACCTCTTTATTCAAAGCTTGGCTTACCTAGGCTCTTTAGAAAAATGAAAATGATAGATAATAGGGGGAAAATTCAACATGATTCTCACGTCAGAGGAGAAATGAGGGGGGAAAAAGTGCCTGGAGAAGGACAATGCAAAATTCCAGGAACTCATAGAAAACATCAGATTTGGTAGATATTGAGAATGGAAATGACACCTACACCTAGACCAACAAAAGATCATCTCACCAACAAATAGCTTACAGGCTTGATCGCTTAAGCTCTGGGTTGACATTATTTCTACCCCAAAGCTTAAATCCTTCAAATTTGAGAAATTTTGGCTCTCCCATCCAGATTTACAGGATCTATCCCGTTACTGGTGGAGAATTGTGGAAACTTAGAAAGGTGAAAAATGTATGGCTTTCAGCAAAAACTCAAATATTTCAAACAACATGTGTGAAAATGGACCAAATAATTCTTTCAGAACATCTTCCAGGAAAGGAAAATAATGGAACAAAAACTAGAGAACCTTCAGGGAAAAAACATCCATTCAGGATATACAATCACACAACAGCAGTAGGAGAATGAAATCAAAAGGAAACTAGAAGGAAGACACAAGAAGGAAGTAATCCTTTGCAGACAGAAATCAAAAGTTCAATGGCTCGATGAGGGAGAGAAAAACACCAAATTATTCCACCATTCCATGATCCACAGACGCCTCATCAATCACATCACAAATATGGATGACTTGCAAGGAAACACACTATTAACTTGTCAAGAAATAACACACGAGCTGACAAATTTCTACAGGGATCTACTTTCATAACCCAATGTGGACTGTAGCTCAGCAATCGAGCGAGTGACCCAAAATATCCCAACTATTATCACCCATGAACAAAATTACGCTCTCATGAAACCAATAATGCAAGCAAAAGTGGATCACGCTATTCAAGAGTTACCCATTGGCAAGGCTCCAGGTATGGATGGTTTCACAACCAACTTCTTCCACTCCTATTGGCATATGTTAAGGGAGGAAGTGTGGAAGTTGGTGGAGGAATCTCATAGCTCAGACAAATTTCTTCTAGCACTAAATTCCACTTTCCTCACTCTAATTCCCAAAGAAGAAAGGGTCACAAACCCAAATAAATTCAGACCCATAGCTCTTTGCAACATGATCTACAAAATCATTTCCAAGTTCATATCTCTAAGAATTAAACCAATTATCCCCTTCATGATCATCTCAAAGGAGCAATCAGGATATGTCAAAGGAAGGAAAATCATGGATAGCATCATACTTATCCATGAAATCATTCGCTTGCTCTAAATCACCTGCACTCCAAGTATGATTCTAAAATTTTACCTTTCAAAATATTTTGAAAAATTAAACTGGAAATACATGAAAGCTCTCCTATCGGATTTTGGTTTCAATAAGGATTGGATCTCTTGGATAATGAACCTCATTTCCTCAACCTTTTTCTCGATCCTCGTCAATGGTCTCCCCTCACAAACCTTCGCCCCCTCAAGAGGAATAAGGCAAGGCGACCCTCTCTCCCCTTTCCTTTTTGTCATAATTGTTGAAGGTCTAGGATGCTACATCAAGGGCCCAATTCAAAATGGATACCTCAAAGGCCTCCTCTTCATGGATTACATACAAAATCCTCCCACAGCCAATTTGTCGATGACACAATATTAATGAACACCCCCACCGTGCAAGAAGTAATTAAACTTAGTTCCATCCTCTCTGATTTCAGCAAGGCCGCTAAATCCACCTTTGATCTGTCCAAATCGCAACCCTTCTTTTTTAATACTCCAACAACTATCCAACAACACCTTTCTCAAATTCTAAATACCTTTGTTTACACTCTTCCCTCTTGATACCTGAGACTCCCTCTCCCTGACTCAGTAGCTAGAAACATCACCTAGGACTCCCTCATACTGTCCATCACCAATCGTCTTAGCAACTGGACCTTTCACTTCCTCAACCTTCCAGCCAGATTGGTTGTCTTAAAGTCGGTCCTCCAAGCCATCCCATCTTACCTCTTCTCATCCCTAGCTGCCCCTCAATCTGTCATAAAGAAAATAAGGAATCTACAAAGAAACTTTCTCCGGAATGGACAAAACCCAAACAAAACATGGGTCGTCATCAGCTGAGACAAGCTCTGCAAGCCCAAAACTTCAGGTGGTTTGGGCCTTCAAGACTCTGGAAAATTAAATAGCACCATGGGAGCAAGAATTTGGTGGACATGGCTCAAAACACTAGGAAATATCTAGGCAAAACTATGGAAATGCAAATATGCCCCAAACACACATCAAAATCAACTCATAAGAATGTAGGAGCAAATCCACGGCTCCAACATCTCGAATACAGTCTGGAAAAACTGATCACTCATATAAGAACATGATTTTTGGGAAGTTTGCAATGGCCATAATGCCTTATTCTGGACGGATTCCTAGCAGCAAATTCCATTCCTATAGTTGGAATAAAATCTACATTCTTACAAAAATCACATCCAAGATCTGGACACTCTCAAAGTGGAATATTTGTGGACAGATTCCCACAACAACTCTCCTTGTCAAACCTGGAAATCTACTCATCACGAACTCCATGTGGCAATGGACTGTGACTTGCAACACTGGAAACAAGATACTACCCAAAGGCGAATCCAAGAAAGCACAAACCAAGACATTCTCAGATGGGGATACACACCTCATGGAAGCTTCACTCTCAAGGAGGGATACACTCTTGAGGAGAAATTCCATAACCTTCAGAAAGATGGCATCTAGACAAAAATATGGAAATCCAAACACTGGCCCAAAATCTCTACTTTCCTCTAGATTCTACTTTAGAACAAGATCTTAACCTAGGACAATTTTCAAAAACAAGGTTTCATCGACCCCTCAATCTTCCATCTCTTCCATATCTAAGACGAAACCATGGAGAACCTCCTAAATAACTGTCCACTCAGTGAGAAAATATGGAACCAAGACACTCAGTTCATTATAAGAACCAACCGAGTTAAAAAGAACATCATAAGAATGATCAGGGACTGGGCCTCCTCTTCCTTCAAAATTCCTATCCTGAATAGAACATGGAAACTATTACTAGACTTCATCATTTGGAAACTATGGAAGGAGAGAAACAAAATAGTCTTTCACTCCCAACCATCTCCTCCCACCCTCCTCTGGAACACAATCCTCCTGCATCTCCAGGAAACTCTTCAGCTACAATCATGGACCAAGGAAGACTTCCCAACTCACCCAGGTGAGCTCTCGCTCTTTAAATCCTGGTGCTTCTTGTTTGCACACTCCACCCCTCCTCAGAAGCCCCCCCCTTTTTTGAAAATCCCTCTGTCCCTCTAAGTGGTTCATCCCCCCGCAAGGCTTCCATAAGGTAAACTTTGATGGTGGATCAAAAGGAAATCCAGGACAATCGGGCTATGGCGTAGTCATAAGAAACAACTTGAGCTAAATTCAAAGCCTCATCGCAAAAAATCTTAGATGCGACACCAACAATTCAGTAGAGCTTTGGGGTCTTATCAAAGTAGTGAAAATGGGACTAGAACAAAACCTCACGTGTTTGATCATTGAAGGAGACTCCAAAATCGTTATAGACCTGGAAAAAAAATCCTGAATGGATGAGATCCAAGGAAAATCACACCTAGATGGCACCTCCTTGGCCCTCTTTGCATCTTCCAGGCTCTCCTCAGACCCTCTCTAACTCTAACTCCTTCACACATTCGACGAAGTGCAAGAAAAGTTGCAGATAGACTGGCCAATGCAGAGGTTGACTCTAAGCAACAAATCATTCTCCATGATTCCATGTAGTCCCAAAGCTCTCCCCTCTGGCTCCAATGTAAGGAGATTTCTCAGCCGGATGGCCTTAATATGGACGAGTGGTCACCTTTGTCTACTTAGAATCTCTTCCAAGTTAGAAATGATTAGTAACTCAGGAGCGAGTGTAGAACATCATCAGTTGGCAGCTGATTTAGGGACCTCGACAATCCAGAGTTAGGAGAACAAAGTTTACTTCTTCCCAAATTCACAAAGTCGTGAAAATAAAGAGAGGATCTCGATCATTGATGCTAGAGGAGATCATAACCGTCGATCTGGTCCCATAGATCTAACGCGAGAAAATTTTAGGAAATCAGGTTTCGAGATTTTGCAGCTTGGAGGGAGTTTTCTGCCTAAGTCGTGAAGCGCAGAATCACAATATGGAAGAGAGAATCTGGACCATTGGTGCTAGACGAGATCTTAACCATCGACGTGGTCCCATTGATCTAATGTGAGAAAATTTTGGGAATTCGGGTTTCAGGAGTTCAGAGCATGGTGGGAGATGCCTTTCCAAGTCGGGAAGTCATGAAATGAAAAATTGTGAAATTCGAAAGTAGATATGGACCGTTGGTTCTAGAGAAGATCTGAATCGTCAATCTGGTCCCATTGATCGGACACAAGGAAATTTTGGGAACATAGAAATCAGGAGTTCGAAGCATGGAGGAAGCTGTCAGTCCAAGTCGTGAAGTCGTGATACGTGAAATCATGAAATGTGAAAGAGGATCTGGACCATTGGTGCTCAAGGAGATATGAACCATCAATTAGGACAAGTCGCGAAGTCGCAAAGGAGATCTGAACTACTGACCTGGTCCCATTTCTCTTAGGCCATTTTGTAAGCCGATTGGTTGCAGACATTTTTGTAAGCAGATAGGTTGTAGGCATTTTTGTAAGCAGATAGGATGCAGACATCTTTGTAAGTAGGCAGGATGCGGCCTTTTTGTAAGCTCTCAGCTGGCATTGTTAATATAAGGATCCACTTTTTATTCACAAAAAAAAATATAACTAGACCATTCATCCCCATGTGCACATGTTGCCCCATTGTTCGCATTGGTTTTCTAGCCAATACTGCCTATGATCTGTGGAATTTGTGCTTGTGTGTGTACCAACACAAACACTCTTTCTTTGTGCGAGGATCCAACAAGTGGTTTTGATAGTAAGAATTTGTCCCCCCCTTGTATCCAAGGGTTAGATTCGATGTGAACCTTTCTTCCATTCCCTATCCTCCACACTGTCCAAACACCAACCAATGGAAATGTGTATAAGTATATTATATATATATTATATGATATATATATATATATATATGAATTAGGATAATCATAAATAGTTTTACTTAGAGATAAGTTAATGTGGAATGGTGAAGGACTAGACCCTAGAATTTAGGGTTTCTACAGAGTGCTGAGAGGTCTCCTTATGTGGAGGTAGATGGAGTTTCCACCTCAGATGGTCGATTAATTCGATGATCTCTTATCAAAAGATAACATTTTCATCTGCCTGACAATATTATTGATGTCTGAATAGGTCATGGATAGTGCTCCTTTGCACAAGTTTCATTGGGATGTCATCGTGGGGGGACTAAATAAGGGTATGGATCGAGATACCTCCAATGCTTTCTCTCACATATCTCCTCGATTATGTTAGGATTTGAGACACTTCCTTCCTCTTCTTTCTTATTCTAATCGATCTACATTCTACAATATTACTTCTTCATCAATGCATTTGTAAGGGGATGACTATGATCCCTGTTTGTATCCTTCTGTGTATTTTGATGTAGTTGTAGGTTTATTGGGTGTTCAGGGGTTCTAGATTCATTTGTAGCAAACTTGGCATTGAATATATTATTGCGACGTAGCCTATTATTAGAGTTTCTCAGAGGAAGGGAAAGACGGAAGTTCACTTGCCGCAGGGGATGCGTCCCTCTAGTGATGGGTAAATATCTCTAGGTTTGATATATTGGGTACCTAGTTGGATGAGAATTGGTGGGGAAGTTTGGAAACAGATGGATCTCGATGACGGTTTTGTCTCAGTGGATAATGACTCACTGATAGCTAGAGTTCGGGTATGGTCCTGTGTTTCAGTTTTTCTCCAATGGTTGGATGGATTTCTTCTTCAAAGAGAAGGATGACATGCTTATAATTATATCAATGTGATTATTTCGGGACTACTAGGATTTGTGTGTCAAGCCTTGGTACTCATTATTTGATGTCAATGTTGATGGTTCTGCAATTTTCCTGGTCCAAATTAAAATGTAAAAAAATTCATCGGAGTATTGGTATGATGACGGGTTACGGGCCATTGGTAATGTGTTGGGTAATTTCCTTGCATTGAACACTGGTTTTAAAACCTCAATCAATTCAAGTGGTGGCTCAAATATTGGTCAAGTTGGATCTGACTAAAGGTCTTTATGGATCTATCAAATAGGTGGAGAGAAAATATTGTTCCATCCAAGTACTTGATTACATGAATGTATCATTTCAGTGTGTGATATCTCACAATTTCGATAATCCAGGAGGATCCATAAACGCTCATAGAGGTCCACGAGGATCCAGAATGCACATTGGGATACAAAAATAGTAAAAATAGCTCAAAATTAAACCATTTAAAAAGGTCATGAAAATGGCATCAATGTGTATACCTCATCGTAATATTTCTAACGGTGCAAATAAAGCCTCAAACAGAGTCTGTATGGGAAATTTATGGATGGTCAAAGTTCAGAACAAAATTGGCAAAAATTCAAAAGTCAAAGGACATGTGGCAGCCTATGGAGGTGACACGCGAAAGCATGTAGACAAGACACATGCCATGCATATATTATGACCTGGGAGCTCCAAATTATGACTCGTGGAAATTCACTGTACAGGATGATGCGGCATAGGTTGATGACTTGGGAGCATTGATGGTTGACATGTGCCACATGATGATGTGGAAAAGGCCAATGGATGGATTCCACGTGGAAAAATAAAAGGGTACCAAATGGAACCCCCAATTTGGCCCTAGGTTTACGTCCCAACCTCTTCCAATATTCACGTGGGTTTTGGTTAAAGTGATTTTCATATTAATTAACATGGTTACAACCAAATATTTAATTAATATAACAAATAGGGAAAAATCAGTATATGGTCAAAAACTATATACTAAACCAAATTAATTCTCCACATGAAAATAGGCGGTTGGGTGGGATTCAAATCTCTTGTATATAAAGAGAGCACCATACCACTACACCACAACACATTTGTGTTAAAAAGCTCAGCGTTGTTGTTTTTATTATGTCAGTTTGTAGTCTTTTTTGGAGATATAGGCTGTTTATAGACACTGAATTCATTTTTTCGAAGTGGTCCTAATGGCGATGATATTATTTCTCATTTGTAAGCCATAATTATACAACCTGAGAGTTTAGGAGTTGTAATTGATCTTATGAGAATTTGTAACAAAGATTTCAGTTTTGTCTTGGTTTGTCTACCAAGAAGGCCCAAAGAGTTTTTGAGTGAAATATAGTCATGTTTATACTTTTTTTCTCATGATTTTTAGAGACGAGTCCAATTTTTAGGTCCTTTTTGTCACCCGAGTAGCAAAATTTTAGCGTGTTACATTTTTTTCCATGTCGAGGGGCATCCGGGGCACGGTGGAAAAACATAGTCAACTTTATACTCAATTTTCTTAATTTTTTGAGACGAACGCAAGGGTCATGTCCTTTTCTATATTAGGGTATCGGATTTGAAGGGTATCTTTTAATATTGCATTTTAAATCATCTTATTGTAATTTCAATTCATGTGATTATGTATATGTTCATGTATGAATGATTATGCAAGTTATGTTTAAGTCTTTAGTTAAGTAACATAACTCACTTCCATGATACAAACACTGTCAAATAAAGAATCTTGGAATAAGATAGTGGTTTCATACTTAATACTATTTGAGGATCAAGTGATATTAGAGACAATCGGTTCATATCAAGTGGTGTATGATTTCTAATCCATTTTCAGATCAAGTGGTGTGAGAGCATGTTTGACAAGTGAAGGATTACAAGTGCTAAACACAACTGTGGTGAAGGAAAATTTGAGACTTATACTCCGGAGATTGGTTCAATAAGATTCACTCAAAGAGAAGAGATGGATTCACCAAGGCAAATAGGTCATTTTGAATCTAAAGATGATTTCTTCACTGCCTTTAATCATATGAAGGCAATCATGGAAGAGGTTTACAATGAGAGAGAATTACTAAAGGGAGAAAGTTCTGGACAAGTTAAGAAATAAAATAATCTTCCTCCTTCTTCACCTCCTTCAAGAATTCTGTATCCACCTCCTTCCACAACTTCATCTACTTCCACTTCTCCTCTCTCATCTCCGCATAAGAAAATTTCTTCAAAAATACGATTGTTAAAGTTGAATGTCAAGTTTAACTTGCCCATGTATAATGGTGAGCGTAATGTAGAGAATCTATACAATTGGATTCGACAAATGGAAGTTTATTGTTGTGTTCAGTAGATTGATGAAGACAAGGTAAATATTAAATTGGCCTTTCTTCTCCTTCAAGACATGACATTGATTTGGTGGGAAGGTATCCAAAAGAGTGGTAAGATTCTCTCTTCTTGGTTAAAATTCAAAGTTGCATTAAGGAAACAATTTTCTCCTTTGGCTTATCGACAAAAAGAAATTATGGAATGGAAATATTTGAGGCAAGGAAAAGGAGAGAGTGAGAAGGATTTTATTGAGTAGTTTAGGAAGAAATAATTGTATTTAAAAATTTCATTACATTGTACATAAACCCTTTTGAAATATATTGGTGCTTTTCATAGTTACATTTTCCATACTCTTCCTTTGTGAAATCCCACTAATTTTGATGAAGTATGTTTTCAAGCTGTACATCTTGAATACATGGGGCATGATGCTAAAGATGGTTCCTCCAATGAGTTTTCTCAACAAAAGGGAAGTAATAACAAGGGAAAAGAGAAACAAGTAGCTACAATAGAGAAGGAAGAAGAAAATCTCACATGTACTCATTGCAAGAAAAGAGGAACTGATGAAGATCATTGTCGAAAGATGTATCATGAATTAAGGCCTAAAATGTATGGAGGAAAATGAAAGAAAAAGATTTTTTTCACAGTCTAACAAGATTTGGGATCTGAATCAGGTGACGAGACACAAATCACAGTTGTAGGTGTTGTGAATGCAAGCAATAATGTGTCTATGACGTCGTCAAAAGAAAGTGAAGGATATGATAATGAAATAATCAAGTTATCTCCTAGTCATGAAGTGTTTCAAAATTCTCCAAAGTTGCCACATGAAGGTCCATTAAATTTAGGTGAGAAGGATTTTTTCAGGCGGAGTAGCTACTATTGTTGATATGTTTTTCATGTCCATTAGTGGAAAATATGAATGCAAATAAATGTAGAATTACGAGAATGATTTATTATGTTAACAACATTATTTCAGATTTCATACTTGTTATTCAGCGGATTGTAATGAGCCAAGTGGTCCAAGAATGGGGAAGAGATAGAAGTCAAGCGGGGAGGAATATCCCTCATTTAATGTAAACCTTTTGGATGTCCAAAATCATCCTAGTGGGGAAAAATGATCTAAGAGGATCCAAGAATGCTAACAGAGGTCCAAGATGCTCTAAAATGCTAATAGGGATCAATAAAGGGTCCAAATATATAAACATTCAACCATCTCAAAAGTTAAATAAAATGGCATCAATGAATATATCTCGTCATAAGCTTTTCAATAGTGCAAACAACACCTCAAACCAAGTCTATATGAGAATGTTCTAGCTCATCAAAGTTTAGGTCAAACCTGGCAAAAATTAAAAAGTTAGAGGAAATGTGACATCTTGTGGAGGTGACACATGGTAGCATGTGGAGGTGACACATGACATCTTGAAGATAGGACATGTGGCATGTATAGAATATGACATGGCACCTCCAAGTTATGACAAGTGGCAACTGACTGTACACGATGATGTGGCACAGGTTGACGACATGATAACATTTATGGTTGATAGGTGACACATGATGATGTGGAAAGGGCCAATGGTTGGTTGCCTCCTGGACCAATAAAAGGGTGCCATGTGGCACCCTAAATATGGCCCTAGATTCACTTGCCAACCTCTGCCAAGATTCACGCCAGTTTTGGTTAAAGTGGTTTTTATATTAATTAACATGTTTACAACCAAACATTTAATTAATATAACAAATATGCCAAAATTAGTATATGGTTAAAAACTATATAACAAATCAAATTTATTCTCCACATGAAAATAGGGATTTGGGTGGGATTCGACCCCCAAACCTCCCCTATATAAAGAAAGCACCATACCACTACACCACAACACATTTGTGCTAAAAAAATTAGCACTGTTGTTTTTATTACATTGTGAGTTTGTAGTCTTTTTTGGAGATATATGGTTTTTATAGTCACCGTAATAGTTTTTTCAAAGTAGTCTTGATGGTGGTGATCTTATTTCTCATATGTAATCCATAATTCTACAAATCGAGAGTTTATGAGTTGTAATTGAGCTTATGAGCATTTGTAACAAATATTTCAATTTTGTCTCGATTTGTGTGCAAAGAAGGCCTCAAGACTTTTTGAGTGAAAGATAGTCGTGTTTATACTTGTTTTTTTAATGAATTATTTAGAGGAGTCCATTTTTGAGGTTCTTTTTGTCATTCGAACAACATAATTTTAGTGCATTATCTTGTTTTGCATGTCGAGGGGCATCTGAGGCACTGTGGAAAAACATAGTCAAGTTTATATTCAATTTTTTCAATTTTTCGAGACGAATGCAAGGGTGATGTCCTTTTCTACATTATAGCAGTGGATTTGAAGGGTATCTATGAATATTTTATTGAAAATCATCTCATTGTAATTTCAATTCATGTGATTCTATATATGTTCATGTATGGATGATTATGCAAGTTATGTTAAAATGTTTGGTTAAGTAAGATAAGTCACTTCCATGCTATAAGAACTGCCAAATAAAGAATCTCGGAATACGAAAGTGGTGACATACTTAATACTATTTTAGGATCAAGTGATATTAGAGACACCCAGTTCAAACCAAGTGGTGTATGATTTCTAATCGATTTTTGGACCAGTTAGACATGTAGTTGAGAATTGTAATAAAAAAATAATCAAAGCATTTCATTGTTTTCCATTTGGGTCTCATATTTTGTGTGTCACATGTTCCTCAAGTTCTCTCTATTCGAAAAGTGGTGTGTCAATGATGTGAGCATTGTCTCATCGAACCAAAATTTTAGTGGGTACTATGTGGGATTCATCTCGCCAAGTTCATGAGGGGATTATCATTGAGGATATTTAAGTTTCATTGTCTATTTTAGGTCCTATGACTGGTGTTAAATGAATTTCTAAAGATTTATTGGAAGCAGATCTTTAGCTCTCAATAGAGGATGAGAGTAGAGTAGAGAAATTATAGTTTGATAATTTAAAAATGTGTATGGATTCTAGTAATTCTATCTTCACGTAAGCCTTGTCCACTTATACTAATAAAAAGGGTATTCATATTAGGTAAGGACAGGGTCATTTGTATGACTGTTATGTTCCTTTGGCTGATTGGCGGGATAGGGTGGTCATTTTTTCTTCTCCCTTGAATTTTCTTCCCTTAAATATTGAGGAGATTTCCTCTATGAAAAACCTTGTTGTTTCTTTAGGGTAATATTTTGAGCTATGCCTGCCCCTTCAGTGGAATATCATAAGGAAGGAACTTCTATCTCGAACTCAGTCTCATCTAGAAGGGACCCATACCTCCTTAGAACAAAGTCTACTCCCTAGCCCCCAAAGTTGGGCGTTTGGGTTTTGTTTTTGCTAAGGATCCTTGGCCCTAAAAAATGCGGATAAAATATGTCCTTAAACATCTATAGGAAAGGGTTTCTAATGAGGTTTCTCAGGGTCTTCAAAGATTTATCTTTGGGGTACTTAGAGCAGGTGCTACCCCTTCTATTCCCCATACATGAAAATCATGTCAGCTAATGTAAGGGATCTGTGGGGAAGAACAAAAAATATCTCCCTTCGAAGGTTTATAGGGAAAAAAAACGTTGATATAGTTCTTTTCCAAGAGTCAACGACGATGTGTGACTTGATCATATTTGAGTTGCAAAAACTTATTCTAGTATGGGATCTCATAGGAAAATTGTTGACCCTATAAATTTGTTTCTTTCTTATTTAATTCTATATCTTTAATTTATCCTTTCTAATCATGGTTATATATTTTTAATTGTTTGTTTCTTTTAATTTCATTTTTATTCATTTATTATTTGAACATATTTCATTTAATTTTTTTTCAATATTGTTTATTACTATTTTTGTTAATGGACATTTTTTTTTGAAACTATTTGTTTGTTCTGTAGGCTTAATGATTTATATCTATAATAAACTTTATTTGGATTGATGATGGGTGGAGTGTCTGCTCAAAATGTTGGGTTCTTTCAAAACTCCAAAAGTTTACTACATGGAAATGAACTTTCACTTAAAATTAAAATATTTTTTGTATGTCCACATTATATTTTAATTTCAATATATTCGTGACACTTTTAATCTTTCTAATCTAAAGCTTTTCTATGATCTTTTCAAGCATAGAAATATAAATAAAACCAATTAATTCCTTATCATTTCTTCTTAAATTCCATAAACCAAAATTCATCTCAATGGTAGTAATCATAATCTATACGGGTCACAATAGATTATCTACAATGTTTTTTTTTGCAAACCACATAAGTAACAACTTATCAAATTAGTTAGCCATCAAACCATATTTATAAAAGAATTATATCATTTATCATAGGCCAAAACCAATTGATTTTTTGTTACTATATTTAAAAGTTGTCAACAACACCATTCCATTTGCATCACATGTGCATCATTGACAATAATTAAAAAAAAAAAAAAAAACTCATAATAGAATATTTAGAAAAAAAATAAATTCATATGAATTAAAGGGAACTTACAAAAAAAAAGAATAAGAATGGAATATTTATTTACAAACACAAGGAAAAAATTATCCACACTAACATACAACATGATATAATACATACATGTTGAAAGAAGTGAAAAAAATAATAGAATTAAAGTATTAAAACATTTTCTTTTGCTACATAAATTTACATGACTTGAATTGAAAATTCATGGTTTTCTCAATAGTAGTTTCTATTAAGTAATCATCTATATGTAGCTAATATACCAAAAAAATGGAACGCATAATCATTGATTTGGAGAAAATATTAAGAAAGTCTATTAAATGTTCATGGAAAATGTTTATGTTTAGTAAAAAAATATAGGTGTATGCATAACCAAAATCATAAATTAGGCTACATCTTTTTTATTTTTAATAAAAATATGAAAATTTATAGCATGAATTTCTTCAAAAAAAAAATAAAAAAAATTAGCCAAATTTGTAAAATTTTGGTTAAAATCAAACATTGATTATCTACCTCTACCCCCACCATCATACATATGCACATTGTCTCCACCTACCTCCAATTTCATATATGTATGAGGGTGAGGGTGAGGGTGGTGGATTGACAGTGTCGATGTGTATGAGGATGGAAATACTCAGGAGATAATGTGAAATTGAAATTTTAAAAGTGCAACTTGATTGTGGGGATTGGGTAGACAATGTGTATATTGTGTCCTCACTTGAAATACACATTATAGCCATGCCAACCTCACCCTCATACATATTCACATCATACACCCTAGCCCCATCCTAGTGTAAACTCCATCGTCATACAAGAGGGTGAAGGCGACGTGTGGGTAGGGTGAGGCAATGTGCATTTGGGTGAGTGGAGACAATATTCATTTCAAATGCACATTGTCTCCCCACCAATAGTACACTCATACATATGCACATAATATTTCCTCGCCCCCAGCTTCCATGCACCCATATTGTATGAGGGTAGGGGTCCATGTTGGTAAATACGATGTGCATTTCAAATGAAAATTGTCTCCCAAGCACTCCACCTTCATATATATGAAAAATTGATGTTGTCACAACCACATTCATAGTGTATTTGAAATGCATATTATCTCTTGTTCATCCCTGCCAGCATACATATGAATAGTGTATCTACTCTTATTCACTTCACCCTCATATGACAATGTGAGGGTGGGCGAGGACAATCTGCATTTCAAATAACAACGAACATTTAGAAAATGTGCATTTCAAATAATAATGTGAATTTTAAATTCATGTTCATTTCGAGGAAACATGCCCTTATATATGTGTGTGTGTGTGTGTGTGTGTGTGTGTGTGTGTGTGTGTGTGTGTGTGTGTGCATTTCAAATAACAATGTGAATTTTAAATGCATGTTCATTTCTAGGAAAC
>ML778658.1:1765876-1782959 GCA_009831015.1 Picea engelmannii | reverse complement strand
ATATATATATATGCACAATGTCTTCCCACGTACCCATGCTTACCCTCACTCTCATCATCATACATAAACCAAAGTTGACCTTTATGATAACAAGCATCATACTACTATCTTGAGTCTGTAATTTTTTCTATGGGCATAGTGGAGATGAATTGGTATGGAAGGAAACAACATGCATGTATAGGTCAACATGTTTCAGACTTGCATGCCACAAAAAGTGTAAATTTTCTTTGAATTTAGGAGATTGCAACTTTTTCTTCAAATTAGGCTCAAGGTAACTCAAATCTTACTTGAAAAGACATTGTTCACAATCGATAGGATGTCTTTTAGGGTAAGCATGGTTTAAATTTCTTTTTTCAGGATATTATTGTTGCACGAAATTGCAATTAGTCAACACTCCCCGGTCTATCATGACAAGGGACTAATCGCCTCTTGTGGATCCTTGAAATCTAGCAGTGGTGAGTTTACCAATCACCTGTGGGTTTTGGTGTAATGACAATTGTACTACCAACATATGGTATCAGAGCTAAAGGTCAGGAGTTTGATACACACTCAGCTCACACTGGGGGGGAGATTGTTGCACACAATTGCAAGTAGTCAATGCTCCCCGGTGTATTGTGACAAGGGAATAATTGCCTCTCATGGATCCTTGAAATCTGGTGGTGGTGAGTTTACCAATCACCTGAGGATTTTGGTGTAGCGACAACCGTACTGCCAACAATTATTATAGTTTTACCGTGTTCTACATATATGATTTTTCTCAAATCAAATTAAACAACTGATAAAATTGGCCCAAAACTATCTGAAATTGTTAAGGAATAAATCATCGTTAATAATAATAATAATAATAATAATAATAGTAATAGTAATAGTAATACTGATATAACTTTAAGGTCACATCCAAGCCAGACACCAAATTGATGTATGATACCCCATTGTTTGTGGGACAAGGGGCCCCCTCCATGAAACTATTTGACTGCTAAAGTCTACAGTGGTGTACAAACCCTACTCCCCTCTACATTTGAACATGTCACCACCTAGGTGTAAACATATGTTCCTAACCATTAGGTCCACTCAGAAATATGTACTATAGAATCCACGTGAAATGTGCTCAAAGTCGATGATGCATGCTTATTAGGTATTGGGATCTTCAATCAGGGAGGCCTCAATATCGATATTGATGTCTACATTAAGGGTTTTAAAGGTTAATTGACCTATCAAGGGATAACATTTGTCTAGTAGAAAGTTTCAATGTCTATCAGGGGACTTGATTTCGCTTGCAAGGAAGGTGATTCATAATTCTTAAGGTATGATTATTTTTTGTAGTTGGATCTTTGTGAATTAATGGATGAGTTAGATAATCATAGTTTGGCCCATTGTGATAGAGTTGGAAGGATAGATATTCATTGATAATGATCCACTTTGGTGTACTTCAGAGTTCCTCGACCCTTGCTAAGTCACATGTTATTGGTATATTTGTCATTTGATTTGTTAGATATACTTGATTTATAATAATAGCTAGTTGGTTTGATCCTAATCTTAAGGTAAACCACTGTGATGAGTTACAATTCCCATGCTTAAAAATAAATATAAAAACTAGAAAAATGGCATCTTGAGTGGGGCCTCCTTTTCAAGACTCGTCACACTATGTATGAGCTAAACATGTTTTTAAGTGGAGCCTTTTTTTTTCAAACCAAGGTTACTTATGAGAGAAAGATGCTTGTTGTGGATTGGAAGATGGGCAATAATTGACAAAAAACTTTGAAATGAAGAGTTTTGGGAAGGTTTTTTTTTTTTTTACATAGTTTTTTTTTTTAAATTTACTAATCAAAACATATTAATCATATTAGTATTGAAATAAGTTCAAAATAAATTTATCAATGTAAATCTATTTTAATTTTTAATTTATTAAATATAAAAAGAATTATCAATTTCATTTTGGATTGGTTAAATATAAACATGATTTAAAAAAATTGAAATAGAAATTTTTATATACTTTTAAAAAATATCAAGATAAGATGAATTTGCACCTATGTACTTAGATATACATAATATTTTGTATATATGAATTTTTGTTATGATTTTGTTAGCCTTTAAAATTATTATTACTTCATCCTTAGTTATTAAATATGATATTTTATTATTATAATGATTTTGTAATAGGTTTATTTGAAGGTATTGAATCCCTTTTACTTTAAGACGACAATTTCATTTATCTGAAATCATAATTTTTATAAAAATTATCTAGCTAAGATAGTAAACTTAGAAAAAAAAATTGAAACATAACTTTTTTTATCTTTTCATTTAAAAAACTGTTTTCATGGTTTTCGTAAAACTTATATTGAATTTTTAACTAAACTCATGCCAGACAACAAATTGAGCTAAACAACATTGCAATACAATTTTTTTTAAATATGTGTTGTGTTTTTGACATGCGTATCTCCCTATGCTTCCATCTTGATGTGTGATATTAGGAATGACTTCTACCTATGCTTCCATTGCTTCTTAAAAGGCCAATATTAGGATGTACATTGCTTCGTCAAAGGGCAAGATTATGATGTCCATTGCGGACAAATTGACACATACTTTTAGATGAGCAATGGAGTATATCATGTCCTGATCACCGAGAACCGATACACAAATATAGAAACGCCGATGTTTTCTTGAAAGCTGTAGCTTGCAAGTATCCACACAGAAACAAAACTCCATATTTTGACCGACGTAACTCCACTTCTCTTTTTCTTTATTTTTTACTATAAAAACCTTCCCATGATACTATAAATATCTTGGAACTTTAGCTATTCTCGTGCAGTGCTTTTCTGGTTTGTGATTATTTGATATCACAACCACAACAGTATTAATATCCTTCTTTACTTCTATCTTTCTATTGGAAGAATATTTTTGGGAGATGTTGTATTATTTTTCTTTTTTTTTGGGTCTTACGGTTGGAATTTGGATTCCTCTTTACTGGTAGAACACATTTTTTTATGTTTTAGGTATCTATATTATTTGTCAAAGAAAGTTATGTTTAAATTTATGGCCTTCAACAACAAAAGTTTTATAGGAATTTAACCTTTCAATAATCAAGTTTAGATTAAAAGAATTATCTTCAATAATTGAAGTTATACTACAATTTAAAACCATCAAGTTCGTATAACAAATGGGTGTGGTCAACTTAAAGTCGATAGGGAACATTTGCAGGTGGTAAGATAGAAATCAATTTCACGTGCACTTATTCCATTTCTCATTAGATTATCCACACTTCACTCATTAATTCTGTGTTCTTTCATGTTTGGAGACATTGAATAGATGGACAAAGGAAAAATCCCTCTAAAGGAATAATGAGAAACTTTTCAAACAAATCAGTATGCTTGGCAAGATTTTTAATATTTTTTTAACAAACTCAATGAATTTTTTGGAAGAAACAAAATTTGTACATATTTCTATTGAAATTAGTAGGAGAACATCTATGTCTTTGTGCATTAGAAGAAAAAAAAAAATAGTAAGACACAAACAAGTACAACTATTTTCATACACAAACAAGTATTACTATGTTAATTATAAGGATAAATAGAAAATAACAATCTCCATTATTGACAATAACAAAATCTCCAGAGATAAATAAAAAACTTATAAAATATTTAATTACCAAATAATTAAACAAAGTATGCATACTATTAAAAGTATAATTTAAAAATAGATTAATATATTATTTAATTAAATTCATGCTTTGTAACACCAAGTCCAAGTACATACATTCATCACTTTATGAAAAGTTATGATGTAGTTAGTCAAAGAAAAAAAAAGAAAATGTAATTGAAATAATTTATTTTATTTTAATTTTAATTTTTAATTTTATATTAGTTTTAATTAAAATTTTATTAAAAATTAAAAATTTAATTATACATTTTTATAAATGCAATTTAAATAAAAAAAATTTACAATTTCACAAAAAATTATGTAACTACATATTGGTGATAATTATCTATTTTAAAAAATAGAATATTTAAATTTCTTAATAAATAAAATGGAAATCTAAAGCTAATGATTTGATTTAAAATAGTTTTGATGGAAAAGAATATTTAAAATATTTTTTATAATTGTCTAAGTCTAAGAGGAAAAAAGATTTAAAATATTTTACATAATTGTCAAACTCCTTTTAGTTTCAATGTTTTTTCACTCAAAAATAAAACTAATGAATGATGGGTTAATTGGAGGCCAATTCCAACATACAGTTACAACAAACTCTCTACAAATATCCATAACAAAGATTTTAATAAAAAATCCAACCACTCAAAAGGGCCAAATACTTACCGTATATCCACTTAGAATTGCATCATCCTAATTCTGACTTTAAATTATAAATTGGAAACCTCAATTGATGCTTGCAATTAAACCAAATTCATGATATTAACCTCCACACTTATGTTCCAATAATCATTCTTTGTAATAATTTGTACTTATAAATGCTAAACTCAATCATCTTTTTGTCTTAAGCATTTACTTCAAGCTGTTCAAATACATTATAGTAATAGGACACCAAATTCAAATATATTAGTTAATAGCAATACAATAGTAATGGCATAGGCTATTCATTGAGACAAATCATTTAGACAATAATTAACCATTAAATAAACTCTTCCAAGACTTGTACAAAGTATGAGAGGGAAGAGGTGGAGTAAATGGTGGTAGTGGGAACCATTCAAAGGCATCAATAGCTTCAAAGTCCTCCAGTGTCAAAGGTATAACCTAAAAAAAAATACTAGAATTTTGGCAAGGATGTCATGTAGGTGTAAACAATAATTGTAAATAATTTATAAGGTATTCTTTAATACTTATCAATATTTTATCAATATTTAGATTGCAATAGAGTTAGTTACATAAAGTAGATGATATGTAGAATCTACCTAGCATTTCAGAAGTGAAACTAATTTTTAAAGATGAATACATGATATTTCCAATGTGAATCTAAGTGTAGAGTAAATTGGAGATTATGTAGTCATCGTTTATATATCTCCACTAAAAGACAGTTCCACCACCCTCATGAGTTCCATCTCTTACAACTATTTGAAGCCTGCATGTAAATAAAGATTCAGAAAAATTGTGAATGACGAAGAGGTGCGGAGTCTAACGGGATCAAAAGGGATCTTGTATGCTAAGCGAGATTCAAGACTTTAATAATGTTTTATAAAATTTAGTGAACGTCACATCAAAGGACCTGGTTGCCCGTTCCGAGTGACGGCAAGACGAAACAACTGATTGTAAATGACGGGCAAAATGCCATATGACGGAAAATTTGTCCATCTAATTTCAACCCTGGTTTGTCTTCGGTGATATTCAACAGCTTTTGAAAACACTATTCTTACAATATCAAAATCTAACTCTGCGGTTGAAGGACCTATAGTACACAAAACGAGGGTATGGTGTCCGCTCACTGTTCATATAATCTATTTCTTCCGGTCACAGATTTCTCTTTCAGGTTCCTAATATTCATTTTTTTAAGCTGTATTTTGAAAGGCACGCTTCCATGTTAGTTAATGCTTTATGGCTTGTTGTTTGTTGTCGTTTAGTGGAGTATATATATGTCAGTGGCTCTATTGCAACCTCCTACATGAGAGATTTTTTTATGACAAGCTTTAGTCTTAAGCGGAAAATGTGACTTAGGACGCAGCATAAAATCTCCATGAAAAGTTATGCGAAATATTTCATAATTTTATTTTCGTTTTCAAATAGCTTTCATTTGTTGAATTGGTGCCAACCAATTTACACACATATTTAGATAGATATTGGGCATATTTCTTTTTGTTCCCTTTTACTAAATATTTAATTGAATATTTAATTGGGTCAAATCAGCTGGAATTAGAATAGGGACAAATTAATTGTAATCAGTTTATTTCCATGTAATTGAATGAGAACTGCTATATATCTATTTAATCCCATAAAATCAAAGCTTATAAATGAATGTGTAAGTTGGCTGATATAATATCTCTCTTTAATGATAAATAAACCTAATATGTAATTGAATGAGAACTGCTATATATCTATGTAATCCCATAAAATCAAAGCTTATAAATGAATGTGTAAGTTGGCTGATATAATATCTCTCTTTAATGATAAATAAACCTAATATCATTGTTCAGTGGATGTTTCTCTGTACAAAATTTTACTAAATAATTTTTTTGTGTTAATTTATATAATTGTTGTTATTTGTATGTTATAATTTCTACCATTTAAATCTGATTAATTTATACTTCTACCCACATAACAAGTGGTATCCAAACAAATCTTTCATTAATTCAAAAACAAGGCGAGTTTCCCATTGTTCAGTGGATGTTTCCTTATACAAAGTTTTACCAAGTTAATTTACACTTCCCCTACACAACAAGTGGTATCCAAACAAATCTTTCATTAATTCAAGAACAAGGCAAGTTTCCCATTGTTCAGTGGATGTTTCCTTATAGAAAGTTTTACCAAGTCAATTTATACTTCCCCACACAACAAGTGTTATCCAAACAAATCTTTCATTAATTCAAGAACAAGGCGAGTTTCCCATTGTTCACTGGATGTTTCCTTATACAAAGTTTTGCCAAGTAAAATTTTTGTGTTAATTTATATGATTGATATTATACCATTTAAATCTGGTTAATTTATGCTTCTGCACAACGAGTGGTATCAGACAAATCTTAAGAATTTAAGTCGTTTTTTCTTACCAAGACCCTCCCTAGAGAGTATGGCAAGAGCGTTGTGTCGTGTTTTCTTACCGAGACGCTACCTAGAGAATGTGGTAGGAGCGTCGTGTGTTTTCTTACCCAGACTTTCCCGGTCTTATGCTTCTGGAGAGGGATGCGCCGTGTACAAAGTGAGAGGAGAGTCCTGCCCATAGACACACCTAGTGAAAGGGGAGGTGCGTCCTAGATGCTTGGTATATCGTTGTGAAGTGAACTTTATAACTCAGAATGGGATTCCTTAAAAGATTTATGTGAGGTGGAATTATATTAAATGGAGTGGATGAATAAAGAATCTACCTTTATTATGTGAGGTGGATGTAAAAATGTTTTAAAGAATATATATATATATAATTGGTTCAACCCTGAACCTATATTTTATTTGAGGATTCACTTTTTGAATTAAAGGATTAATTCTGCAATATTATAAGCTCAGTTTTGTAAGCAGTGGTGTGGGTTATTTGTGCTAATGGAAAAGATGGAGAGTTCGAAGTGGAAAACTTCAATGGAATTTTTTTTTCAAGCTATGCAAACTCAAGATGCATGATCTACTTGTGAAGCAAGGGTTGGAGAAGGAGCTAGTGGGAAAGTCAAAGAGACTCACAGGAATAACAAATGAGGAATGAGAAGATCTAGATTCCATAGCACTCAGTACCATTTGTCTATGTCTTGCAAATGAAGCTATGTTTAATATCATAGTCGAGGATACAACAATAGGCTTATGGAGTAAGATGGAAAGTATACAAAGACCTTGACTAGCATAATCTACTTGAAGAAGCAATTATATAGTTTGAGAATGAAAGAAGGTACAAAATTTCCTCACCATTTAAATACCTTTAATACACTTATAGTTTAATTGACTAGTATGAAAGTTAAACTCGAAGATGAAGATAAAGCTATTACAATATTGTGTTCGTTATGTGTGTCTTGAGATAATTTAGTTATTTCTACTAGCTTTATCTCAAGAGATGTTTTAGATTATGAATATGTTGTGGGAGCTTTGTTGGATGAGGAGACGAGGAGAAACTCTAGTCAAGAAACCTCAACTTGAGAGGCAATGGTGATCAGAGATCGTCTCAACGAAAAGAATTAGAGAATTTTTTCACGATCTAAGTGAAGAGGTAGAAAGGGTAGAGAAAAATGTTGGTACTTTGAATAAACAGGGCAACAAATTCAGGTATGACTAATGAAGTTTTATCCATTTCTAGTAGCTTACAATATAAGGAAGAATGGAAGTTATATTTGGGTACCTCTTGTTGGAAACTGGTGAGAATCCTTCCATAATTAGGATTTTAGATCCTATAATCCAACGTTGGTTGTAACCAATACGACCAAGTTAGAATATGGATGAGATTGCATTTAATAATCAATTTTCTTTGTAAATGTATATAAAATTATGTAAGCCCATAGAGGTAGACGAGAGGAGCATGAGATGAGAGTGAAAGCCTATTGTAATCTCCTTGATTCGAATAATAAGACAACCGATACCTCTGCTTGGTGGATGTAGCCCAACGTTTGGGTGAGCGACGTTAAATCTCTGTGTTTTAATTTTCTGCTTGAATTATGATATTTGTGTTTCCACATTGGCAAATTCTAACAAGTGGTATCAGAGCGTTTTGGGTTGAAGATTCATGAGACCAGTAAATCAGTCATCGTACAGGATCAAGTTTTCGAATTAAGAGAGAGGCAGATATCTATCATCGAAGAGGTTGCGAAATCTGGTTAAGAAATCAGTGGTGATATAACATGAGCTGAGAGGGGGCGTAAATATCCAAATTTCCGCAAGTCTCTCCTCTCGAAGGTCGCGATAGACACTAGTACACACTTCACACGTGGGTAAATTTTTAAAATTTCGACAAGCCAACCATAACGGGAGGTGCAGCGACACATGAGTAAATTTTCAAAATTTTCGCAGGCCAGCCATAACGGGAGGTGCGGTGGCTCTTTCCAAATCCGTAGTCAAGCCATCACTAGAGGTGCAGCGAATCCTTAAAAATATTCCCGTATGTTTTTAAGAAGTTAACATATTGCCTTTTGTAAAGTTTTTTGTTTGTATGAAAGGTTGACCTTTTTTTTAAAGGTTCAAGGACTTTGTCATGAGGTGAAAGTTTATAATCATTTTTAAAAGGTGCAGGGATTAAAGTAAACAGATGAATGTTTTTTTTTAATTTCTCCTTTTTTTAATAAAAGGTGGGATTATTAAAAGGTTTTTGGATCAAACTTTTTATTAAACCTTGTGGAGATTAAACTATTATTCCTCCACTTATTTTTTGAAAGGGTATTGGTTATTATGAACAGTGGTGTTTGTTCTTTATGTTTCCTCTAATGGCAAAGACACAGAGTGCTAAGTTCGAAATTGAGAAATTCAATGGCAAGAACAATTTCGAGATTTGGAAGGTTAAGATGCATGATCTACTCATGCAACAAGGCATGGTGAAGGTGTTTTTGGGAAAAGCAAAGCAACCCGCAACCATAACATATGATGATTGGGATGAGATGGATGTGAGAGCACTGAGTGCCATAGGCCTGTGTTTGGCTGAGGATGTATTTTTCAACATTGTTACAGAGAAGACAATAGTCGGTTTATGGTCAAAGATGGAAAGCATGTACATGACAAAATCCTTGACGAACATGATTTTCTTGAAAATACAATTGTACAATTTGTGCATGAAGGTATGAATATAGTTCATCATTTAAATACCTTTAATACTCTCTTAGTTCAATTGACTAGCATGGGAGTGAAATTCAAATCAGAAGATAAGGAGATTACATTATTATGTTCTTTTCCCGCATCATGGGATCATTTTGTTACCTCGATTAGTTTCAGTTCAATAGAAAGTATTGAGTTTGATGACATTGTTGGAGCTTTAATGTCTGAGGAAACAAGGAAGAAATCCAATATAGAAACCTCTACATCGGAGGCGATGGTGATTAGAGGAAGACCTAAACAAAGAGGACATGATCAGAGGGATTTCTCTCGGTTAAAATTGAAGGGTAGAAAGAGAAATCTTAAGTACTGGTTTTGTGGCAAATCTAGACACCTGAAGAAGGACTGTTGGAAGCGACAACAAGCCTCCAAAGAAGACCCTCCAAAAGAGACAAAGGAAGAGAATGCAATCGAAACAGGTTCAACAACAGGTTCAGGTATGTTTGATGAAGTTTTATCAATTAGTATTGGTTCACGTTATGATCAACAATGGTTATTAGATTATGGTGCTTCAAACCACATGTGTCTTCATAGACATTGGTGTGTTACTTATCAGTCTATATATGATGGAATAGTTTACATGGGAAACGATATCTCATGTAAAGTTGTGGGAATTGGTAGCATTCGAATTAAGATGGTTGATGGAACTGTTAAAATATTAACTAATGTAAGACATGTACCTGAGCTTAGGAAGAACCTAATCTCTTTGGGAGTCTTAGACACAAGAGGTTATAAGAGTATTGTTCAAGGTGGAGTTATGAAGGTCTACAAAGGAATCCTACTGGTTATGAAAGAAAAGAGGGTTGGTAACCTACTTTTGTTAGAAGGGAGGATTGAATCAGATCTTGTGACAGCGGTATCTGAGAACGACAGTGATGCTCTTCGACTGTGGTATCAATGGTTGGGCCATATAAGCAAACAAGGATTAAAGGTATTAATTGATCACAAGTTACTTCCTACTCTAAAGTCTTTAAAGTTAGATTTCTACAAGCACTATATTTATGGAAAATAGAATAGGCATAAATTTAAAACCAGAAGACATACCAGTAAGGGAATTCTTGACTATATCCATTCTGATGTTTAGGGACCATCCCCTACTATTTCATATGGAGGATCATCATATTTTGTAACTTTTATAGATGATTTCTCTAGGAATTTGGGTCTATATGTTGAAGAGTAAAGATGATGTATTTACAATTTTCAAGCAGTTTAGAGATTTAGTGGAAAAGAGCACTGGTAAATCCATTAAATGTTTAAGAACTGATAATGGTCGTGAATTTACGTCAATGGAATTAGAGAATTATTGCAAGAAATTTGGGATTAATAGGAATAAAACCACTTCCTATACTCATCAGCAAAACAAAGTTATTGAATGCATGAACAAGACTCTTCTAGAGAGAACAAGGAGTATGCTGAGTAATGCCAACTTGCAGCAGGAACTTTGGGCAGAAGCTGTATCTACAGCTTGTTATCTGGTGAATCAATCACCGTTAACAACAATAGAATGAAAAATTCCTGAAGAGGTATGGATAGGTCACCCTTGTAATTATTCTAATATTAAAGTTTTCGGTTGTGATGCCTATTCTCTAATTTCGAAACATCAACGTTCTAAATTAGATCCCAAGTAAAAAAGGATTATCTTTGTTGGATATCATGATGGTATTAAGGGGTATAGGTTGTGGGATCCTACTGCCCACAAGATCACCATTAGAAGAGATGTAATATTTTATGAATCATCTCTCATCGAATCAAATGTAGATGTTAAAATGAAACATGAAGAAACACCAAAGTATCAACAAATTCAGTTTGAAACTAATAAAGGTGAACATGAACAAGTTTCAGAAGATGTTCATGAAGAGTCTCCTACAACAGAGGAAGACATGGTTGATGATGACAGTCAACAGGTTTGGGATGAACCACAAACTTCCCTAAGGAGGTCTACACGGGTCAGAAATCCTCCAAGAAGATATGATGATTTTGTTTCATCAGTTTCTTTAAGTACTAATGATGATGAAACTTCGTGCTATCAGGGAGATGTGAAGGGTTCTAACAGTGATAAGTGGAAAGATGCAATGAAGAATGAAATGAAGGAATTAGAGAGGAATGCCATATGGGACTTGGTATAACTTCCAAAAGACAAAAAAATTGTATCTTACAAGTGGGTCTACAAGCTGAAGAAGGGTGTTGATGATAAGGTGGACAGGTACAAATCAAGGCTCGTTGCGAAAGGATATTCTCATAAATAAGGTATTGACTTTCATGAGATTTTTTCACCAGTTTTTAAGTCTGTTTCAATTCGAATTGTGTTAGCATTGGTTGCATTACTTGACTTGGAGTTGGAGCAACTAGATGTTAAGACTGCTTTCTTACATGGATGTCTGGATGAGGAAATTTACATGGAACAACCTTAGGGTTCGTTAAGAATCGCAACAAGAAATTTGTTTATAGGCTTAATAAATCATTGTATGGTCAGAGGCAGTCGCTTAGAGAATGGTACAAGAAATTTGACTCTTTCATGGTGAGCCGAAATAATTATACAAGGAGTGAGTATGATCATTGTGTCTACTTTAAGAAATTGAATAATGACATATTCATTATCTTAGTATTGTATGTTGATGATATTCTTTTAAAAAGAAAAATCATAACTAAGATCAACAGGTTAAAGGCTCAAATGGATAGGACATTCGATATGAAAGATCTAGGAGCAACAAGGCAGATTTTGATCATGGATATATTCATAGACAGGAGGAATGGTAAGATTTGGTTGTCACAACAAAAGTATATTGAGAAGATACTTTTAAGGTTTAGTATGAACGATGTGAAACCTATTTAAATCCCTTTGGCTTCCCATTTTAAGCTTTCTTCAAGTTTATGTCCAAGTACAAAAGAAGAAAATGAATATATGTCTCGAACACCGTATGCTAATGCAGTAGGAAGTCTAATGTATGCGATGGTTAGTACAAGGCCAAACATTTCACATGCAGTTGGGGTTGTCAGCAGGTATATGGAAAATCTAGGTAAAGAGCACTGGGCAACAGTGAAATGGGTGCTTCAATATCTTAGGGGCACAAGTGATTACTGTATCACCTATAACAATGGTCCTGAGTTAGTCTGTGGATATGTTGATTCTGATTTTGTAGGTGATTTGGACAAGGGAAGGTCGACTTTAGGGTATGTTTTCACTCTTGTAGGTGGAGGTATCAGTTGGATGTCAAAGCTACAAAAAATTGTTTCTTTATCCACTACAAAAGAAAAATACGTAGCTACTTCACATGCTTGCAAAGAGGCAATTTGGTTGAAAGGTTTGTTTGCTGACTTTGGAAGGATGAAAAACAAAGTAAAGTTAATTTGTGACAGTCAAAGTGTTATTCACTTCGCTAAGAATCCAACCTACCATAGTAAAACAAAACATATACCTATCAAGTACCATTTTGTAAGACAGTTCATTGATGAAGGTATAGTCTCTTTTGAGAAAGTGCATACAAAAGAGAACTGCGCATACATGTTTACAAAACCAATATTGTTAGAGAAGCTAAGATTGTGCTTGGCTTCTCTTGGCTTGAAAAAAAGGTGATGAACAAAGAGAGAGCAAGGTATCAGGTTAATTGTTGTCAAGGTGGAGATTGTTGGAAACTGGTGACAACGAATCCTTCCATGATTAGGATTTCAGATTGGTTGTAACCAATACGACCAAGTTAGAATATGGATGAGATTGCATTTAATAATCAGTTTTCTTTGTAAATGTATATAAAATTATGTAAGCCCATAGAGGCAGACGAGAGGAGTGTGAGATGAGAGTGAAATCATGTTGTAATATCTTTGATTCGAATAATAAGACAACCGATACCTCTGCTTGGTGGACGTAGCTCAACATTTGGGCGAACCACGTTAAATCTCTATGTTTTAATTCTATGCTTGAATTATTATATTTTTGTTTCCGCATTTGCAAATTCTAACACCTCCCACCACATGTGCTCACATAAAAATTGCTTCACTTCTTACCAATCTGTTTATGAGGGTGTAGTGTTTATGGGATATGGTAGTTCTTGTAAAATTGTTTTGATTGGCATCATTAGAATCAGGATGTTTGATGGTGTTGTTAGAGAATCAATAGATGTTAGATATGTATTTGAGCTTAAGTTAAATTTGATTTCATTAGGGGTTTTGAATTCAGGTGGATATAAGTATACATGTCAAGGAGGATCACTCAAAGTGACGAAAGGAAGCTTAGTAGTGATGAAGGAAACAAAGGTTGATAACCTTTATAAAATGGAAGATGGTATTGAAGTCACATCTGAGGTAACAAATGCATTTTCTCTCTTTATGGCAGAAGGAACAAAGTCATATGAACAAGAAAGAGTTGTAGGTACTGGTAAGTCATAAATTATTTCTAGACTTAGAATCTTTGTTTCTAAATTCCTGATTGTTTTATATCTCTGCAAGTTATGATGGTGTAAAAAGATGTAATTTGTGGTATTCTACTGCCCAAAAAATAGTCATTAACAAATATATAGTATGTTTGGAACAATTACAAGTGTTTGTTCAAGATTACAATGGAAGATTTGTTTGCAATATCGAGGATTCATTGTATGGCCTAAAGGTACCCAGACAAGTCTACAAGAGGTTTGAATCCTTCATGGTGAGCCAAAATGTTTCAAGGGGTAAGTACGGCTATACTATTTATAGTACATTCACTATCCTGATGTTATTTGTTGATGACATGCTCATTGCACGCTGAAGCATGGTTGAGTTCACTAAGATAATGACTTAGGTGAACAAGACATTTCAAATGAAGGATCAAGGAGCATCAAAACAAATTTTGAGTATAGAAGTACACAGAGACGGTGTACATGGTAAGCTATGGTCATCGAAACAAAAATTGATATTGAAGAAGTTCAATATGAACATTGTGAAATGTGTTGATGTCCATGTTTCTTTCCATTATAAGTTATCTTCAAGTTTGCGTCCTCTTTAGAAAGAAGAAAGGGTTATGTCTTGTATACTGTGTGCCATTTCAGTAGGAGGTCTATTGTATGTGGTGAAATGGTTAAGCTCAGATATTTCACATTCAATTGATGTTGTCACACACATGGCAAATTCAGGTAAAACAATGGAATGGGTGTTTCAGATTTTTAGAGGCACACATGTCACCTATAATGGTTTCAGTGGTTTAGTCTATGGTATTGTAAACTATATTTTGCAGGTATTTTGCATTGAAGGAGATCTACCTTAACATATGTCTCAAATCATCATTTTGGAAGACATGTTGGGGGTGGAGTGATTCCTCAAAAATTCAAACTCGAACAAATCATACAAATGTGTTCATGAAACCAGTGATATTAGAGATGACTTGTCTTGGCTTGCAACATAGGCCATGAACAAAATTGGACAATGATATTTAGGTAAATTGTTGTTAGGGTGGAGATTGTTGAGTTGGTTCCAACCAATTTACACACTTAATTAGATATTGGATAGAGTTTTCAGCCCCTATTATTCAGTATCTAATTCGGTCAAATCAACTAAAATTATAATAGGGATAGGAGCACATTAACTGTAATCAATTTCATGTAACTGAATGAGAACTGTTATATATCTATGTAAACCTAGTCTGCTTGATGTAAACGATAAATAAACAGAATATCATTGTGTAATTTATCTATGCTGTAATTTAAATCATTTAAATCATTTAAAGCTTGTTAATTTATTGCACAACATCATTAATCTTCTACTTTTATGTTTTCGAAGATGGCCGTGATGGCTTAAGATTGGCCCCTTGACCCGTACCCACTAAATCGTATTCATTGTAAAAAGGGCATGTTTATAGAGCATAACTTTATTCTTTTCAGCTCTGATTCACTTTTTCTTGAAGAAAATTATAGAGTCAATTGTTTCAATGTATATTTAATCTTATGACAAACCGGATGATTCAATTCTCTAATGAATAGTTCATTTAGTAATATAAGAGAAGCTTAGTCGGCCGAACTTTCTTAATGATGGTTTTTGGGTATACAATTTGAAACCAGTTAATTCATTAGGTACGTTTTTAATGAATAAATTTCCTGAAAATATCTCCAGATTATTTCCTTTCGTTATAAAAACAAATCATGTCTAGAGTTCAAGTTTCTGAGTTGTTCGAAGTTTACATTGATTTTTAACAGATGAATTTATTTAGATAGTTATTTAAAATTAATCTTCAGGTATCTAATTTTAATAACTTTGTTTACTGATTTTGTATTTCTAGTGCGTTTAACATATATCTAATTTTAATAACTTTGTTAAATGTTTTTGTATTTCTAATTTGTACTGATGATATATAACAGATTTTTTTTTATGAAAATAAAGGATATTAGTAAAATTAAACTGAGTTCTATTAATTTGTAAGAAGCTACTTAAGAAATGAAAGAATTTGGGAAGTACAAACTTTGAATAAGTGTAAAAGCAACCAATGGAGTCCATTCCAAATTCATAATTAAGTCGAAAGACGTATACCTATTGGAGATGGGCACAATTAATGATTTTTTAATCTTAAATTCTAATCTGATGGTTATGCATTGAAGATGCTGGCATATTCTTAGTCGTCGTTCAAAATCAATGGGTCAGATTTATTGTTGATAATTTCTTTGCATTTATAAATGCATCCGTTAACCTGTTTACTTTTTAACATTTAACTAATCGTATTAAGAAGTTATTGTAACATCATATGATTGTCATGTTTAAGTATTCTTCATCCCTTTGTCAATAAATATTAAGTGGTTGAGATGTAGAGGGTTTTCTTTATGCATGACCTGGCGTTTTTACTGAGTTTTTTTTTAACGGAAGAGTGTTTTTTATCCGCCGTCCACCATAAATCTTTCGGCGTTCACTAGCTGCGAGTTAGCGGCTGTGCTAGTATGTTATCATTTGAAAACAGCTTAATTGATATTACTAACTGGACTCGTCAAGAAATTGTTACAAACCATATATATTATGTTTGAGCGTTGGAAACTGGAGAGTGGGTGTGACAGCTACCAGCACACATGAGCTTTGAATCACAAGGTTCTGTTCATATCTGTGCAGGTCTTGAAAACTCTCTTTCCCTTAATGATTTCGATTTGATATTAATATATGCTAATAGCAGTGAAGTATAGTTGGCATTGCAGGTATAATATCTAATATGAAGATATAGAAAATACAATCAAATTTTATGTATAGTCCTAACTTTTATGTATAGTCCTATATGATTGAATCGTGGAGTTTATTAGTACGTTGTTTCCTATTGGTTTTGTTGTACAGAAATTTCCTAGAATAAGGGATCATGGATTATGGCTAATTTTAATTATTTGTAATCTACTTTATGTCTTTTATACTTTTGTCTATCTTCTTTTTTAATTTTTTTTTTAATAATGGTTAATATTTTCACTTGTTTTCTTTTATATCTCTTTCTATCTATTTTTTTTTTTTACCATAGTTGATATTTTTAAGATTTTTAATATTAATATAAAATTTTAAAACATTTTTATTTTATTTTTATCTTTTTTAATAATGGTTAATATTTTTACTTGTTTTCTTTTATATTTATGTCTATTTTTTTAATTTTTTTTTAACAATGGTTGATATTTTTAATATGAATATAAAATTTTAAAACATTTTTTTTTTTTTTTTTTTAATAATATAT
>ML778658.1:1724166-1765773 GCA_009831015.1 Picea engelmannii | reverse complement strand
ATTTTTTTTTTTTTTTTTTTAATAATATATCTAATATTAGTAAATTTAAAATATGATGTAGTTTAATAACAAATCAAATTGCATTTAAAAATTGTATTTGTATGATGAAGTTCTTAATCTTCTGAGTCTAGAAATTTGTCTCTTATATATCTTTTTGATAGGCTCTCAAAAGATGGAATTTTCTTGGAATAAGGAATCTAAATTGTTTCAGTTATCCAAAATGGATCTAACTATAGAAATTATAGCATTTATCTTAGCTTTTTATAACTATAAACTTTCATTAATTTGGTCATAAAAGATTAATGTATCTTTTGGAATTTTGTTATTTTTTTTTTAATGAAAACAATGTACTTGTATTAATAGATGATTATAATGGATGATGGGAGATAAAAATCAGAAATTTTATGTAAATAGTTTAAAAGCACTTATAAATATTATAAACATTTAACCATGTATTTTTATTATACTAGTATACATATTTTTTCTTCATATAAAAATAATAATAAGTTTTAAAAAATATTTTTAAAATTCTAAAATTTATAAAATAAAATAAATAACAAATTTTAAAAAATAAATTATTTTTTTATTTATCAATATTTTTGATATATATCAACATTAAAAATATAATATTTTTTTCCACATTTCTAAAAATCCAATATTATTATTCTTTCCGAGCAGCAATTGTAGTTAATTGGTTATGGATTTGTGATAAAGAGTCAAAACCTAGAAAGTTTAACGTAAAGCATTGGTTACATTAGTAAACCAAAACTTGGAATACCCTTGCGTGTCTTATAAAGGCGGGGCATCGAATCCTGGCAAGGGCTAATGAACTAGCCAATCTAGGCAGAGAAATCCCAATCCTTTGGTATAAGAACAAATTCTTAAGCTACCTTGTGACATCGAAGATTGGGAAGGGCTCGTTAATTTTAGCTAGTAGGAATAGTTTCCTATTTTAAAAGTAGATTATTATTATTATAATCATAATAGATATCAGAATATATAATATATCATTACTCATTATTTTTGAAGATGTAAAAAATAAGTTATTATAAGGTGAAAATGTTTTATTTTAAAATTTTGTTGGGAATTGGAACATTCTTACATATACAATTTTAAAACTTAGCAATATACTTTAAATATTGGTGGAGCGTTCTTTAATTTAATTTCTTAAAGATCAATAAACCTAGAGAAATAAAAAAATAAATTGTAAAGATGAATAATCAAGTTGTATCTAACTAACTCGCTCGCTCGCTCGGGTCGTCTGTTTCGATCCGTCGTAGTCCCACCCACTACGGTATATGTTTTTTGTCACTCGAATCACTCGAATCAATCACTCCTCCCTGAAAAGATTAAGCAGAGACAGGGCTTACTGAACATGGGGAACAAAGCTTGCTTATAGCAAAGCTCACAACTTCTTACAAATGGGACCAAAAAGCTTAGACCAAAAAACTTACTGGAGTTTCTAACGGATAGTAAAAAATTTAGTTATATTTTGTTGCATGTCTCTTCCCATCTTTCTTCTTTGCGACTTTCTTCATGCAGTTTTTTACTGCTCAATAATGCATAAACGTTGTTCATAAAATGCGGAAACGTTGTTCACAAAATGGATTCTTGCTCTTCAATAATGGAAGAGGAAATAATTTTGTCTTCCGGCCCCTACTTCCTGGAAGCCTCGATCTTCTGTCTTGCAAACTATTCGCTTGACTCTTCTTCACCATAATCTGTTTCTTGATTCACTGATATCGAGTCTCGCCTACGAGTCTCGCCTAACTAGAATCTGCTTCTTCGGTTCACTGAAGTTGCTTCACTCTTTGCAAATTTCTTAATAAAAGTCAAAATAAATCTCATCACCATGCTTAACATCTTTTTTCTCTTGAATTTACCTTCGTCTTGGATTTCCTTATTCTCCTGTCATTTGTTAGAGTCACGAATTCTAACAAAATAACTGTACCAATATTGAATTAGCTAGACTCAATAAGATTCAATACATTCTTCCATGACAAATATGTTCTCTTTTCATCCTTTAAGAAGGTACACAATCAATAATAACTCATCACAGTAAGCATGCTTTCAACAAACAAACTATTCTCAATCATTTTGAAATCCACTTCAACCAAAACATTTACATGTGACACTCCTACTAATAAACTTTATGACTCCACACAATTTTCTTATAGATTGTGGATCTTTGGGATCTTATAGCAAATTGTGAATCCCTTATATATCCACACCAAGAGCAACCCAAAAAATTCTCACGACCTCTTTTGAAATAATAAAGATTTTTTGTTAAATAATGGAGAGCACTTTTTTTTATACATCTTATAAAATTTAAAATAAAAAAACTTTTTGTTTGACTTCCTCACCGATTGTGCCCATCTTTTAAAAATCACATGGGTGCTCTTCTCAAATAAACTTCTGGTGGCTTCTCCAGGTTTCTCACGTGCCTGGTAAACCTTATCAACTTCTCTAAATTGCCATGAAAACTGTCACGCGAATCCGATGTTTGTTTGGGCATTCCAAATAAAAGAGCAGCGGTTCTTCTCTAACTGACGACCCTCTTCCAAACGGGCGACTCCTTTCTATGTGAGAGCGTGACCCTCTTCCAAACGGGCGACTCCTTTCTATGTGAGAGCGTGAGACAAAAAAAAAAAAAAAAACTTCAGTGAAACAAAACAAAAAAACCTTCACGTCATACCAACGACAAACAACTTCTATGGGCGGCTTTCCAAATGGCCCTTTTCTCCTTTCTTCCATACGCTCGATCAATTGCTCCCACTCATCTCTATTGATCTGTAACCTTCTGAGTTCTTCTCTGCGCATTTTCCTCAGAGCCTAGATGACATACCTCGCCTGCACAAAATTCCAACAGAAACTTTTCAACTCAGCAATTCACCGGCTTCGCTGTGACTGTTTTTCATCACTGGCTTTCCTTTCTCTGCTATATAGCAGTAGCAATAGATCGAATCCTCTTCTCTCAAATGGAGAAGCTTTCATAACCCTGGGTCTCTGGGCCCTCCAGTGATGGAGTGAGGCCCAGACCCACTCTGATACCATGAAAAGATTAAGCAGAAACAGATTTGATACAACACATTACACTATTGATGTGTATACTATTAATATGAACATGTACTGTTACACAATATGGTTACAAGACGTTACCAACTCCTGTAACGGTAAACTATCTAAATAACTAGTTAAAGATGTAATTAGGTATTTTCCTTAACACTCCCATCTGCCTAACACTAGTTCACTTCCGTCCCCTTTTACCGCTCCTCCCGGCAAGTTGGCAAACAACCAAATCGGCACAGACAGCGTTAAACCCTCTTCGAGGGGAGACCTGGAGATCTGACTTCTTAAAGGATTCCTTAGAATGAACTGGCTTGGGTAACTAGCTTGTAGGTTAGGTAACTTGCTTGTAGGTATAGGTAACTGGCTGTTGGGATCAATCACAACTGGCACTATTGGGATTGTGGCATTGAAAACAAAGAACATTTTGAAAGAGTGCTTATTTCAAGTTGGAAGGTCATTGAGATAGATAGAAAGACGGTCGCTAACAGAGCTTTGAACAATTGGTTACCGCGAATTGCATGATACATTAATACCGGAGCCATTTGGTCGAGATAGCAGCTGTCCGCCATAATGATATAGCCCGCGGGAGTAGAGCTAATTGAATGAGAAGGACAGAGGGCGACTACTCCCCCAGATAATATGCTCGCCCCGCGATCAACGCCAGTAATGGCATCTGGGGGGGCGCGACTCACTTAGGACTGTTGATTTATTTTGCCCTTAGTCGGAAACAAATAAAGTAAGTCGTGCATCGGCATATCTAGCAAATAGAATATCGCTGTCTCTCTCACACATCTCACGGAGGAACTCGTATCCAGAAATGAAAAGATATTAATATTCGAAAAAGACAGTAATTGTAGACATAAATGTAGAAAATATAAACTAATAACACAAAACTTAATATCAAATCACATATTGTTGCCCTCTAAATTTAAGAAAATTAAAAATAATGAATAATAACTTTTAAAATAAAACTCTTTTTATTTTGAATTTTTGAATTAAATAAATGATATTTCCTTTCTATAATGTATTATTACTACTAGCAAGCAAATTTTATTCATATGCCTAGAAATGAGTATAACTGAAATAACCCATACCAAGTGTTTCAAGTTTTGTTTTTTGTTTTATCTTACAACTTTTGTATACCCTTTGACACATTGCAAATGCTATTAGGAGTACATAAATATCCTCCCATATCTCTCAGGTTGAAAGAGACACATGAACACAGTGGAAAAAAGGATCATTTATGATGAGGGGTGGTCTTAGAAAAGAGTATGATTGAAATAACCAATACCGAGTGTTTCAACAGGTTGAGAGAGACATGAACACAGTGGAAAAAAGGATCATTTATGATGAGGGGCTGTCTTGGAATGTTTTATTAGCACTTTTTCATATTTATGAATGTAGAAAATTTTACATAGATGTGAAATGGTATCAAGCTTGGCTTCATCAATCTGAAATGATTTTGAAGTATAAATATTAAAATAAATGTATATTTTTTTATGGTATCCATTAAAAATTCAAATTAGACATTATTCTTAAATTCGTATGGTCACATAAGGACCTAATAAATATTGTAGGGACATAATAAGTATTGCAAGTTTGAAGTACATGTAAACCCAAATTTAAGTCTATTTAGCTATTTGTAATAAATATTGTAGGGACATAATAAGTATTGCAAGTTTGAAGTACATGTAAACCCAAATTTAAGTCTATTTAGCTATTTGTAATACATGGAAGAAGATAGAAATGTGAGTGAAAAGTGACCGTGCTTGTGAGTTTTTAATAACGAAATGAGTGAATACAATTTTTCATAAATATGTGCTTGTGAATTTTAATAACGAAATGAGTGAATACAATTTTTGATAAATATGTTTTTTTTAATATATTTACTTGTATTGATGCATTCACATCAATGCACTCGTGCTCAACATATAACTGAAGTGTTAGGTTCTGCATCTGCCATTTTTCAAGGTAGGCAATGGTGAATGGTGACAACTAATTATCCATAAATAGGATAAGGAAGTTCCTGTAATCTCTAAGGCATTTTCATACAAGTCATACAGTCCCTATTATTTGATTATTGTTGAAACAAATCAACCAAGAATAAAGGTTGGTTTAGTTGTTCATGTATTTACTATTTACTGTGGAGGTTGTATATAAATATGTAAGTCTTTAGAGGCAATGATATGTCATGGATTGTAAGTTTGTAAGTTTTCTATTAGTCATATTTAATCTCCTTGTTTGAAGAATAGAATATCGATCTCCCATTAACCAGGGGTTTTACTATGTAAAATGTTGTGTTTATTGTTTGATAATTATTGTTATGAATTGTCACATATCCTTAAATACACCAAAAATTACATTGAAATTTTTCTTGATGTATGTTGATGCAGCACATAATTATACTTGATAAAAACCATAACATTCATTCATGAGAAGACTAATTTAAACATTTCGATTTCAGGAATTCATGCTAGTTATTTCAGTAAGATTACAATCTAATGATTGCAATTTTTTTTTACTTAATATATTGTATGGAGCTTTTACCTCTTCTTCTATATTAAATAGTCTTTTCCAAAGATATATACTTATATATATATATATATATATATATATATATATATATATATATATATATATATATATAAATTTACATATAATTCTATGTCAGTTTGATTACATTAATAGAATATATATGGAAACTAAATTATATATCATATATTTAAATTGATATCCAACATGTACCTAAACATCATTCTAAATTAACTAGGTATCTTAGTGTCTAGTCCTTGGCATTATCGGTTACTAACTTCATATCTCCCCTTGGATCTATGATTTAATCTTTTATTCATAGAATATTTGGCTAGACCTATGGAAATTTGTTCAACTATACATAATCCAGTAACCAAAATGTGTTAAAACCTTGTGACATAAGTTAAAAAGAGGTGTGGTCCAACATATGTATACATTGTCCCATGGTAGTCATCGTTCTTTAAATTAAAATGAAGTTAATGTGGGTCATTACAACAAATTTAAATTAAAATTACGTTAATGATTTAACCAGTCATTACACCAATACCGAGTAATTAACAACTCTTTATTAACCTCAAGATTTTCCATGTCCTTCTGGACTAAGATTTGATTGCTAAGTATCTTTTTCTTAGAAGACGATTGGTCTCTAGATACTTCAGACCATGGGTGAGGGATTCAATTCTCATTGTCTTGCTCCAACGTTATGACTGGGCCCTCTGTGGTCATTATGAAAAATTAGTTTTATATAGCTATACAGTATTTATTCTCCATTTTAGTTTGAGTACTCATTATTCTATGAATACTTGGGTCTATAAGCTATTGGGATGGTTCCTTCTTGAGCTTCGCTTGATCCACGAGGATATTGGTGGCCATCCACCTATTCCAACTACCTCAAAACAATTTTTTGGCAATTAATTATTTTTAGTAGTTTTTTGGGTCCTAAACTTCAGGAGCCATTTTAAGGGCCTAAACGATGTTATTTTCATGATCGGGCACCTCAATAATCACTAAAGGCATGATTGGTCCTATGAATTGAATATCCTCATCAAAAACTTTCTAACAAGCTATTGTGCACCCAAAATGACGATCGTATGCAAAAGTTACGATCCCGGGAAGTTGATGTACTAACTTACCCCAACAGGGCCCACATGCCTTTCGACACTTCATCTCCTAGTGTTAGGTTTTTGGATGTCTAGGTTTTTGGCATTCATGTTTATTGTAAAAAGGATTTTAGAACCTCATTTCACTCATATTATTGCGGAGGAGCATAGTTCTCACATCTCTTCTCAGATATAATCTGCCACCATTCTAGAAAGCTTGTTTTCAGTCTACATTTTACAGTTCCAACATATTTATTATTTAACAGAAGTCAAGTTTTATTGTATCTCGGTTATTATTCATTGTGTCTCTATGTTAATATTATATATATTTTTTTCATTTCATTCCTTTCATAAATTTGAATGAGTCGTATCAGAGTGGTCTACTCATCGTTTTTAGTGCATGTCCCCGATGCGGTCAGGGTATAGAGACATGGGTCACGAGCTTGTTTTTCTTCAGGAAAGATGCTCTCGTATGCCCAAGAAACCATCCATTGCGGGTGAAAATAAATATGGAAAGATAGTATATCCTTTCAAAATGTTGCTAGAGGAAGCCCTTGAGTGATAGAGGAACAAGAAGATGAACATATTTACAGAAATCCTTCAACGACTGTCCACAAGCAACTCATCCACCTCAAAAAGGTGCCACCCCATTCAAGGTACAAATCAATTTTTATATTCCTATATTTTAGGATCAAATAGATATGGATGTTGTAAATAAATGGTTAAACCTTCTAGACAGGTATTTTAATGTCCAAAACTTTTCCAATAGATAAAATATTACATTTTCACTCCTCAAGGTTGTCCCACATGTCAAAGATTGGTGGGAGACTTTCTGTGAAAAAAAGGAAATAGAGGGATCCACATTATTTTCAGTTACACCCACTTGGGGTTCCTTTAGGGATGTTATTAAGGAACAATACCACCCTATTGGAAGTTATGACAATGTGTATACAAGATGAACCACATTGCGGCACAAAAGAGACCAAATAGTGTTAGATTTCAACAATGTCTTCCATACTTGCACACCAAGTTGGGTATCAAAGATTCAGAGTGATTTATGGTGCTCAAATACCGTGAAAATTTTCATAAATACATCCAAACATAAATAGATTGTTTAGACATCTCATCCTTGGGCATGACCTATCGATATGTCATCAAAATTGAGATGAATCTTAAACAAAATATGCATCATTTTGGGTCTAGGAACCCCTCACGACAGAAGTAGGGAAAGGGCAGCCCCAACCAACATAACAAAGGACAGAGAAAATAGTGGAAATCTTAGGAAAACCAGTCCAAGCCGCAAGAAAAGAAGGATAATGGAAAGATAAAGAGAGATATTGGGAAGTGATTCAACTTCCATAAGAGCCCCTGGCATAAAACTGTTGATTGACGCTCAAAGAAGTCATTGGTGGCTAAGGTTAAATCCTCTAAATCATATGGAGGTTCTAAGTTTGAGTTAGAACAAGAAAAGGGGAGAAAAACCATTGACGTGGAGCCCATTTCCATCGTTTCTACCACCAAGATTCAGCCCGGTGAACCTGATGAGCCATAGGAAGGAGAACGCTTCTTTCATTCACACATGTGGGTTAAAATCAGTATGTTTCACTTCATCATTCATATAAGTATCCAAAATAACCTCATCTCACCATAGCTCATCAAGTTTCTGTCTCTAGCGATAACGTCGCACTCGCAACCCTACACCATCGGATGGCTCCGCCAAGGAATCAATATTGGCAACAACCAACAGTGTCTCATGTCATACGACATCAATCCATTTAAATATGAGGTGTTGTGTGATGCTTCTCCCCTGTAAGTTTGTGATGTAATTTTGGACCAACCTTATGTATGGAAAAGTCATGCTCTATATGAGTCTAGGCCTCACAATGTTATTATTAATTCCAACAAGAAATTGTACAGGATACTCAACGTAGTCCCACCTAGTTCTATTTCCTTGATCCATGTCAAGCAATGCAGGAAGGCCATTTCTCAGACCGGGAAGTTTGTCTTCTTTATCATTCACTATTAGAGTGATCAAATGGTTTCACCCATATCCATGGCCTTCGTGGTCAACCTCTCCATGTAAAGGAAGAAAGTGGATGAGGTCGTGGAAGAATAAAAAGATATATTCTCATCACCTACTGGGGTACCTCTGCACTATCATATCAAGTATCCCATCGATATGACCCTTGACGCATTGCTCCCCAATGGTACAGTCTATCACCACTCTTTGTTAGAAAATAAGGAGATCGAGCGTCAAATCCATAAACTGATTCACAAGGGGAACATACGAGCCAACTCATCACCTTGTGGAAGCCCAATCATATTGGTGATAAAGAAATATGGGACATGGCAACTCTACATTGATTTTCGGGCCCTAAATCAAATCACAATCAAGAACCGATACCTGATTCCCTGAGTCGATGATCTCCTTGATCAACTCAACATGCCAAATACTTCAATAAGATTGATATGAGGTTTGGCTACCATAAAGTCCCAATAGAGAAGACAAATGTATGGAAGACTGCCTTCAAGTCAAAATAAGATCTTTTTGAATGGTTGGTCATGCCATTTGGTTGGAAAAATTCCCCTACAACTTTCATCTTGATAATGAATGATATATTGTGTCCTTTCGCTAATTATTTTGTGGTGGTGTATCCTCATATACAACAAGACTTCAGAGGAACACTTGTAGCATATTCAACAGGTTTTTCACACTCTGCAACAGCAAAAGCTATATGCCAACTTGGAAAAAAATCCTTCAGCATGGAAATGGTCTAGTGCCTAGGATACATTGTTTATGCTCATGGTGTGCATGCTTATCCATCCAAGATTGATGTCATCTATGACTGACTAGCCCCAAACATGCTCACTGATCTTCAGATCTTCTTAGGCCTTGGAAATTTATATCGTAGGTTCGTGTTGGGATTCTCCCATATTGCATGGGCCTCCATCCAAGTAACTAGGCATGGTGGTATGGCCAAATTTTTATGGGGACTTCCCCAACAACAAGTGTTCGATGATTTGAGGCAACATATGTGCTCAACCGTCGCTCTTTCATTACCTAACCTAGAAGAGCTCTTTGATATCGATACAAATGCTTCACATTATGTTGTGGGTGCAATCCTCTCTCAGCACGACCACCGCATGGCCTATCATAGTGAGACAAGTTATCATATGTCGTTCATAAGTACCCTACTTATGAAAAATAAATTTACTCCATTGTGAAATCCTACCGCTAGTGGAGAAATTACATTCTCGGGATCCACATTGATCATAAGCTGCTGGAGTTCATGCAAACATAAGGAAAATTGCATAATGACTGCCATCAGAAGTGGTCCACATATTTGCAGTTGTTCTACCTCAACGTCAAGTATAAAATAGGAAGTACAAACCGATTCGTTGATTCCCTTTGTCAACCTCTACTCAGGAAAATCACCAAAGTGCTAGATTATTTTGGGAATGAGACCTCCAAATGGACCCACCTCTATGAGACATATCCTGAATTCACCAAAACCTACCAGATGTTGGGTACAAACAAAATTGTCACTAATTTACATCTTCAATACATGATTTTGTGCCATCTGATCCATCTCTGTGTTCCATCAAGCGAGCAAGTGAAGATGATTTGGGAAGCCCACTATAGTCGGATGGCATGACACTTTGGCATGAAAAATACACTGCCATTGTTGCAGTGACATTTATACTAGGAGAAACTTCGACAGGATGTCAAAAATTATATATGGTCCTACACTACCTGCATTATTTCCAAATCGACCACTAAGATACAAGGCTTGTACACTCATCTGCCTACTCCTGGCATGCCTTGGGAATCCATATCAATGGAATACATGTTGGTCCTTCCCTCCACCAAGTGGGTAAATGATTGTGACTTTTTGGTTGTTGATTTATTTTCCAAGATGGGGATATTGGTCGCTTGCAAGAAGAGAATCATAGCGAAGACCACTGCCAAGCTCTTATTTGAATGAGTGTGGGTACACATTGGGATCCCATAAACCATTATCTCATATTGGTATAGTCGATTCCTCAACACATTCGGGTCGAGACTCTGGTCATTGTTAGACACCAAGCTCACCAAATCCACTTCTTTCCACTCCCAGAAGGATGGCCAAACTGAGGTTGTCAATCATTTGATCGTGCACATCCTACAAATGTACAATTAAAAGCATCCGCTCACCTGGGATGAGATTCTTCCATATGTTTATCACAACTACAACATAGCCATACATAGCTCAACCAACCACAACCTGTTTAAGGTGGGGTTGGGATTTCAACTATTAGGTCCCATGGATGTTTCACTACCCCTTACGACCACCCAGAAACACTCGTCACATTCTCCAACTAAAGATGAAAAATTCACCTGGTTCATTGAGAAGACCCAACACATCTTCCAACAAGTTTAGGATATTTTATAGAAATCCAATTCCAAGTAAAATCAACACCATGATCAACACAGGGTGCCACACCAGTTTTAGGTGGGACACAAAGTTTGGTTGCACTTGCAGAGCGAATTCCTTATAGGGCTTCATTGGAAGATTTTTCCACTCCATTATCTACCTTACACCATCACCAAGCCTATGGGTGACAATTATTTTTAACTCAACATTCCCCCCTTCCTTGGCTTGCACCCAGTGTTCAATGTGGACCTCCTTCAACCATATTTTCCACCATTATTGGACACCTCAGAGATAGCAGAATAGTTGACACAAACATAGATAATCCCTAACTATGTGTAACATGAATCCACTATTCATATTATGCACACACAGGTCAAGGGAACTCTACAACACATGATCCAACTTTATTGGGTTTTCAAAGCAGGGAAGCTCCTGCACCAAGGCAAGTGGCTCACCCGAGGCCAAATTAAATAGAAATGTACTCATATGATGGGGGAACTCAATGCAATGGGTATCATTGTTTCCTGATGGGGGAGGATTGATCTATGAGGATATTGGTGGCCATCGACCTCTTCCAACTCGCTGAAAACATTTTTTGGGGCAATTTAGTACTTTTAGCAGTTTTTTGTGTCCTAAACTTCTGGGGTCATTTTGAAGGCCTAAATGACTTTTTTTCACAATTGAGCACCTCAATAATTTGCAAAGGCATGATTGATCCTACAAAATGAATCTCCTCTTCAATAAATTTCTAATCATCTATCATGCGCCCCAAACAAAGGTTGTATGCAAAAGTTACAACCCTTGGAAGTTGATGTACTAACTTACCCCAATGGGACCCACACGACTTTTGGCACTTCATCTCCTAGGGATAGGTTTTTGAATGTCTATGGTTTTGGCATTCATTTTTATTGTAAAATGGATTCCAGAGGCCCATTTTGTTCATCTTCATGCAAATGAGCTTAGTCGTCACATCTCTTCTCAGAGATAAGCTGCCACCATTCTTTTAAGCTTGTTTTTAGTATGCATTTTATAGTTTCATCATATTTCTTATTTAATAGAAGTCAACTTTTACCGTATCTCTTTTATTATTCACTGTGTCTCTATGTTAATATTATAAATATGTGTTTTCATTTCGTTCTGCCCATAAATCCAGATCATCGCTAGAAATTATTCAATGATACTTGGTTTCCTGAGATATTTCCAAACTTATTCATAGTGCATTATACATTTCTTCTTTTAATGTTATATATACGTTCGTTTAGAGTTCTTTGAATAATGAAATTTAGGGGTTTTGATCTTGGTTTGTATTTTAATGAGTTTGACAATGTAAATTCGAGCTTCAACGAAATTTCCTTATTTGTTACTCCATGCTTATATATATTTCGTTAATGTAACCCTTCAGTCATGCATGTGGGTCTAAGGGTTTATAAATTTGCTCATTCCATCATGTATATTTGATTTTTAATTTATTTACTCAATCTATATTCAAAAAATTTGAAATCAAAATCTTATTGTCTTACTATTCTAATGATGGGTCCTTAGTTATTTTTTATGGTACCCATCAGATCATGAAGTCGTTCAATAAATGTTTTTTTTTGCGAAATGGCTATAGGTGATTTCACAACTGTGAAGTCTATCAGGAACCTTTTTTCTTTAAACAATCTAGGTATCGTATATAATTAGTGCTACTTAGGGTTTATTCTCATTTTATATATATATGATTACATGTTTCATACAAGATTGAAGTTACTCCACCCTTACATGTATCATCTTTTAACACTACAATCCTTATTCAGAGGACATATATCCATGGAAATTAATCTACCTATTTCATATATTAAGTTATCATTTTTACCACAATTTACTTTATTTTGAATGAATGTTTATTGTTTAAGTTTTCCTTTCCTAGAGGATAAATAAAAGGGTATACTATTTGGACTGAATAACTCGAATTTACCCGAGCAAGTTATTTTGAGATTATCTTTACATTAATAAATAGGGTTGTCAGCTCGTAATATATATTTTCTTGTAAAAAATAAGGAATTGTTCAAAAATATATCAAAGGGGTTTTCTTTTGTCAATACTAGATATGTATCATTTGTTTTTTATAGAAAAGTAAATCTGTGTAATATATCTTGTTGTATATTTAACAAGGTTTTTCCAACCTTACGTAAGATTAAGACTCTCATGGGAAATTAGAATTCATGAGAGAAAACATTGGAGAGAGATAAACAAAATAATAAAATATATTGCTCTCATTACATAGAGATACATTACACTTAAATAAGTGTTGTGAGATCCAACTTATTCCACTCTTGGAGGAAGAGGTTGATAGAATCTCTCAACATCCTCTAGCAAACCCAATCCAATCCCTAATCTGTAGAATGTAGAATTAGTTAGGCATTATCTCTAACACCCCCTGTTAATGTCTACATTACAAAACTTCACAAATTACATAACAAAAAATGTTACAACACTTTAACTTTCATCTGTCTAACCTTCATCAACTCCTACACCCACTCTGATGCCTTTGGACTGCGCTCTTTCTCTTCCTCTTCTTTGAGCTTACCATTCAACTAATTTAAACCATAAACGCTCAGACCATAATTCATGAACTTGCAGAATAGATAATATTGACAAACTCGGCTCATCGAGGCTTCCATGAGAAAAGTTGTCAAGTAATGAATCATCTTATGGACATACCTCCATCTGTCAAATATTTCTCTTTCGGCTATCCGTCAGTTTATAGAAAGGAATTCTAGGTACATAATGTTTTTAAAAATCAATTATACAAGGTGACTTCCAATCATAAGAACAATTGTTCTTAAAACTGGGGTTGCTAGCTTATATCAAGATACAAGAGTTCCTACTTTCTTTTACATAAACACGTAAACATATAAAAAAATTATGCATACCACACACACAGATATATATATATATATATAGAAAGATAGGAAGTGATCGTTTATGGTAGCTCTTCCTTCATATCGATCCACACCGGGATACCAAATGTTTATTCACCAAAAACATTTAGGATGGCCATTTTTACAGCAACAATAGATCTTGTAATCTCTAGATCTTATAGCAGTCTCAATTCCAGCTTCTATAAAAACAATAAGCTATTTGTATATACAATAAAGCATTAGTATATACTCTTTCAAGAAATTTCAATCTTTTCTTGACAAGGACGACTTAGAATTCCTTTCCTTTTGCATGTCTCCCAATAAACACGTAGCACATGGAAATCTATTTTTTTCTTTTACCTTCACGTCAATAGCAGGATAGTGGCTTATGTTCTATGCAACGAACTTGCTATATACTTCCACATTTCCGCTTGTAAGACTACAACAAATGAAATAACGACTAGCATATCTTCATACAGACCCTCAATGGATGAATAGAGGTGGGTATCATTCCTTTCGTTGGTAGCAATATTTCATTCTCTACTTTAATATGGTGTCTCTTTTTATCTAAAATTGACAGCTGGGTAGTGGCTTTCCCTTGTTACAATTCCCTCCTTTCTGACATGCAGTCATCAATGACAACATTTGAATGGAGACTCTTCATTTTGGAGGTGACGGAAACTCTGGATGAATCACAACTCTGATCTTTGTTCCTTCCATTATCTTCATGTAGCTTCATTCGTACGACAATCCATAGGGTTATCCCAAGGCACCAATGACTTTCTTCAACGGCGGCTCGTCGGCCCTGGGCACCTCACATCCTCTTAATCGGCTCTGTGATCCAAAAAAATACAGACCGTTTCATGTCCATAGCAGTGACTCCTCTTAATCACCAGCAAAAGATCCTTCTCGTGAGGAAATCATATCAAGCCAGCATTACTCCCACTCTGATACCAAATTAGAATTCATGAGAGCAGACATTGGAGAGAGATATACAAAATAATAAATTGTATTGCTTTCATTACATAGAGATACATCACACTTAAATCACACTTAAATAAGTGTTGTGAGATCCAAATTATTCCACTCTTGGAGGGAGAGGTTGAAAGAATCTCTCAACATCCTCTAGAAAACCCAATCCAATCCCTAACTATAAAATAATGTAGCATTAATTAGACATTATCTTTAACATGGGAGCTATATTTTTTTTTTTCTTTTCATGTGCTTCATTCATATTTTTCATGTGCTTCATTCATATGACAACTTTGTATATTTATATTTGTAAAGTAATTTATTTCATCTAGATGTACTTTTACTTTCTGTTATTTTTCTTTGATATTCATCTACCCTAATATCTAATATCAATCCAGTTGTTTTCAGTTCTATCATGTGTATATTTTCACGCCATACATAATTTACTTCTACTTAACCATATTATTTTCACTAGTTATTTTAATGCCTATAGATGGTGCGGTTATGCAGAACATATACTATTGTGTATATATTTAATTTAATAAGTCTATAGTATAGTACAATAATCTATAGATCTATACCTACAAAAATTGAGTAGACATTTTAGACTCACAAAAAAAAATTAATTAACATAGCCAAGATATATGGATAAAAAAATCAAGTCTTATAAAAAATAAGTGAAGAGAGATTAAATTTAATTAAACCTGATATTGTCAAAATTGGGGGAAAATACATTAAGTAAGACTGCTCATACCAACCATGGAATCTTTTTCACTATCACCGCCGAGTTGAGTTTCTGGTCCAAAAGAGGCAATGACCCCTGTGGATTCTTGCAGAATTCGAGAGTTTAACAAATCAATTATCTTTTTTCTAGCAATATCCATGATATTACTTTCTTTTCAATCTTCACTTACAAAGAATGACATCACATTCCCTTCGTGTACCCTTTATTTATTTTTTCGTAGGTCTTTCAACACATGTATGAGCCTCCTACTCTTTGACCACTTGTCAATTTTCAATCCCACATTTATATTTTCTTATTTCCTAAGATTTGTCTCAACCAGATTGAGTTAAACTGAAATGGCTCCGCCACGTCTCTCTTACAGCTGCCACTAGTCATTCCTCTTTATGGATCAATAACTTTTAATTTTAACAGTCTAACTTAACGTTCCCCTTTTACTATTAATAAAAAATATATTGTTTTGATCTTAAAGATTCATCAAATCAAAATAATACAAATTAAAATAAGTCATAATTATTTATAACAATTTAGGGTATCATATGGATATTTTGTTTTTTGTTTCTTTGCTTATATATATATGAATGGGACTCTATCATAATGTTTTCAAAAAGTTGTATCAAAGCACAGAGTTGAAGGAACTTGCTACTCGATCAATGAGACAACGGGCATGACGGTCATAAAAATCGATGCAAAGAGCTAGAGAGACACGGTGGAGTTGACACACATATCGAAGCTTTGAAGAGGAAATAAGTTCACAGGAAAAAGAGATCGATGGTGAGGGTGGGGGTGGGGGTGGTAGATTGATAGTGTGGAAGTGTGGGTGGTGGATTGTCTCCACCTACCTCCAATGCCATATATGTATGAGGGTGAGGGTGGGGGTGGTGGATTGACAACGTGGATGTGTATGAGGATGGAAATACTCATGAGATAATGTGAAATTGAAATTTCAAAAGTGCAACTTGATGGTGGGGGTTGGGTAGACAATGTGTATATTGTGTCCTCACTTGAAATACACACTATATCCACGCCAACCTCACCCTCATACATATTCACATCATACACCCTAGCCCCATCCTAGTGTAAACTCCACCGTCATACAAGAGGGTGAAGGTGACGTGTGGGTAGGTAGAGGCAATGTGCATTTGGGTGAGGGAGAGGGTGAGTGGAGACAATATTAATTTCAAATTCACATTCTCTCCCCATCAACACTACACTCATACATATGCACATCATATTTCCTCACCCCCAACCTTCCACGCACCCATATTGTATGAGGGTAGGGGTCCATGTCGGTATAGCCGATGTGGTTTTCAAATTGCAAATTGTCTCCCAAGCACTCCACCTTCATATATATGAAAAATTGATCTGGTCACAACCACATTCATAATGTGTATTTGAAATGCATATGATCTCTCATTCAACTTCGCCATCATACATATGCATATTGTCTATACTCTTATTCACTTCACCCTCACATGAAAATGTGAGGGTGGGCGAGGACAATCTGCATTTCAAATAACAATGTGAATTTTAAATGCATGTTCATTTCTAGGCAACATAACCTTATATATATATATGCACAATGTCTTCCGATGTACCCATGCTTATCCACACTCTCATCCTCATACATAAACCAAAGTTGACCTTTATGATAACAACCCTCATATTACTAAATTTTATGATAACAAGTGTAAATTTTCTTTGAATTTGGGAGAATGCAACTTTCTCTTCAAATTAGGCTCAAGCTAACTCAAATCTTACTTGAAAATACATTGTTCACAATCGATAGGATGTCTTTTAGGGTGAGCATGGATTGAATTTATCTTTTCAGGATATTATTATAGTTTCACAGTGTTCTGCATATATGAGTTTTCTCAAATAAAATTCAACAACTATAAAATTGGCCCAAAACTATCTGAAACTATTGAAGGGATAACTCATCGTTAATAATAATAATAATAGTAATAATGATATAACTTTAAGGTCACATCCAAGTGAGAAACCAAATTGATGTATGATACCCCTTGTTTGTGGGACAAGGGACCCCCTCCATGAAACTATTTCACTGCTAAAGTCTATAGTGGTGTACAAACCCTACCCCCCTATACATTTGAACAGGTCATCCCTAGGTGTAAACATATGTTCCTAACCATTAGTCCCACTCAGGAATATGTACCATAGAATCCCTGTGAATTGTGCTCAAATTCGATGACGCATTCTTATTGGGTATTTGGATCTTCAAACTGGGAGACCTCAATATTGATCTTGATGTCTACAATAAGGGTTTTAAAGGTGAACTGACCTATATAGGGATAAAATTTGTCTAGTAGAAAATTTCAATGTTTATGAAGGGACATGATTTCACTTGCAAGGAAGGTGATTCATAATTCTTAAGGTATGGTTATTTTTTGTAGTTGGATCTTTGTGAATTAATGGATGAGTTAGATAATAATAGTTTGGCTCATTGTGATAGAGTTTGAAGGGTAGATATTCATTGATAATGGTCCACTTTGGTGTACCTTGGATTGCCTTGGCCCTTGCTAAGTCACATGTTATTGGTATATTTTTTATTTTAGTTGTTATATATACTTGGGTTATAATAATATCCACTTGGTTTGATCCTAATCCTAAGGTAAACCACCCTAATGAGTTACAATTCCCATGCTTAAAAATAAATATAAAACTAGAGAAATGGCATCTTTAGTGGGGCCTTCTTTTCGAGATCCATCACACTATGTATGAGCTACAAACGTTTTCTAGTGGAGCCCTTTTTTTTCAAACCAAGGCTACTTATGAGAGAAATATGTTTGTTGTGGATTGGAAGGTGTGCAATAATTGACAAAAGACTTTGAAATGAAGGGTGTTGAGAAGGTTTTTTTTTTTTTTTTTTGACAAAGTTATCTTTTTTTAATTTATTGATCAAAACATATTTATATTGAAATAAGTTTAAAATAAATTTATCAATGTAAATCTATTTTAATTTTGAATTTATTAGATATAAAAATAATTGTGAATTTAATTTTGGATTGGTTAAATATAAACATATTTAAAAAAATTGAAATAGAAATTTTTATATACTTTAAAAAAATTTCAAGCTAAGATGAATTTACACTTATGTACTTAGATACACATAATATTTTGTATATATGAATTTTTGTTATTATTTTGTTAGGCTTTAAATTTATTATTACTTCATTTTTAGTTATTAAATATGATATTTTATTATTATAATGATTTTGCAATAGATTTATTTGAAAGTATTGAATCCATTTTTACTTTAAAACAATAATTTCATCCATTCAAAATCATAATTTTTATAAAAATTATCTAGCTAAAATAGTAAACTAGAAAAAAAAAATTAGAAACATAATTTTTTTTTATCAAGATGAAAATGGTTTGCATCATTTTAGTAAAACCTATATGGAATTCATAACTAAACTCATGCTAGTCAACAAATTGAGCAAAACAACATTGCAATACAATTGTTTTTAAATATGTATTGGTTTTGACATGCATATCTCCCTATAGGAAATCTCTCATCTTGATGTGTGATATTAGGAATGACTTCTACCTATGCTTCCATTGCTTCTTAAAAGGCCAAGATTAGGATGTGCATTGCTTCATCAAAGGGCAAGATTATGATGTCCATTGTGGAGAAATCGACACATACTTTTAGATGAGCAATGGAATATATCATGTCCTAATCATTGAGAACTGATACACGAATCTAAAATGAGAGGCCGATGTTTTCTTGGAAGCTGTAGCTTGCAAGTATCCACAAAGAAACACAACTCCATATTTTGACCGACGTAACTCCACTTCTTGTTTTCTTTTATTTTTGCTAGAGAAACCTTTGGATTATACTATAAATATCTTGCAACTTTAGCTATTCTCATTCAGTGCTTTTCTGGTTTGTGATTATTTGATATCAAGTTTATATTAAAAAGTTAAGCTTCAGTAATTGAAGTTATATTACAATTTTAAACCTTCAAGTTCACATAACAAATGAGTGTGCTTAACCTAAAGTCAAAAGGGAATATTTGGAGGTGGTAGGATAGAAATCAATTTTGCATACACTTATTCCATTTCTCATTAGATTATCAACACTTTACTCATTAATTTTGTGACTTTTCATGTTTGGAGATGTTGAATAGATGGTGTTGTTGGGAAAAATACCCTATGGACTAGCAAACTAGGGTCAGACTTGCCTGAAGAATTTGACCATAAAGAAATTACCTTTTAACCTACCACCCAAAACTTAAACCCCTCTTTCACAATACATGCATGGAGAATGACTACTAACCTTGTTACCGACGTTCAATGTAGATCCTCCATTGCACTTTGACCACTTGCTTATGCTGCTCCTTCCACAGATGACCTGCAATCAAGACAAATAACAACTATGCATGCATGCTACTTCTCTATTCAAGGGTTAGAAATTAAGCATAAATTAACCAAACCATAGATAACTCATGCATTGGGATGGGAAAAGTATTCTTTTATTACTTGAAAAAAGAATCAACTTACAATCAAAGTCGAGACCGGCCACCGCTCCTTGATCCTGATCCTGGGCTCCTCTTCTTCTGTCCTCCAACTGCTTTGTGTTAAATCTCTTTTGGCATGAGGAAGGGCTAAAGGGTTGGGACACTGGATTACGTAAATGGGCAGAGTTTCTTCGCTACATTTTTTCCTCTTCCAAATGGTACCCCTACCCCTTCTTTTATCAGCTAGAAGGAGCTAGGGTTTTCGACAAACCCTCGGCCATGCATGGCTAGGAGTTTCAGTTAACTGACCCATAGCTTTTTGTTCCATTGGCAAATTTCCTTTTTTCGTGCTTTGTTAGGTACATGTGGGTTGTAGTGGGTTAGCCAGCGTGCACACGCGTGAAGTAATGGGTTAGGGCACATGGGCCTTGACATAAGAGGATTTTCAAAGAGTTTTTCAGTAGAGTTTTGGAAAAGAAGGGATATGAATTGGCCTGATGCCAGGTAAGCATGTGTGGTGCAATTTAGGGTTATAACAGATTCCCCCTAATGTGTGAGTTCAGAAGAGCATCTGATGGCCGAAATACATTACCAATCTTTATTGACGTGTTGAACGATTGAGCCCAAAGATCAGGAACCAGGAGGTGTCGTCTGCAAAATAACAAATGTCTCACCAAGGCGTGCATACCCATACTCGGGAAAAAATAGAACCATGGCTACCAGTCAAATACACTGTATATCCATGTCAAATAACTATAAGGAGTAGCCGCGAATAATACACAACGAAGCTACATCTTGAAATAAAAAAGATAGACATATAGAGTGCCCATCTTCCAGAAAATGATTCGGCCTGATGGTTGTACTTCAGAGCTCAAGCAACAACTTCAAAATCTTCTACAACTCGGGCAGGAGTGTAATATGAGTATACGACTGCACTACCCAGAGGTCTTCGATGGCTCGTCAGTTATGGACTTAATAATCTTGATGATCGGACTAAAGGCTTAAGTGATTTCGAACAAGGACTTGATTGGACGTTCAGGATGGCCAGGTATGCGGACAAGAGACATATTGCAGAGGGGCCGACTCAGGCTTAGTGACAAACTTCCCTTGGACAATAGCACGACAAGTGATAAGACTCACGCATCATATATGTTAATCATAAGTCTACGAAGCAGGAGGCAACACAAACTCTCCATATGTTTGGAAGAGTAACCAAACGGTGGAGGACACAACTCTATATAGCGAGAAAAGCTTCCTAAGGTCGTACTACATCCCATAGTCTGATGATCAAATGAACAGATGTGCTTTATCCAAGGGCGACTCATTATGCTGCCAATAAAGAAAATACTTTTCCCATCCTCTTTTTGGGGTATGTTTGATTTTTTTGTTCTTTTTGATAATTTTTGAAAAACAATAAAGGAATATTACGTTACAATGGAGGAACGAGTACTGCAAACATAAAAGATCGAGGCACAAGGACAAGACTGACGTTTTGGTAAAATGGTACTCGGGAAAAATCCTCCTGTGGCCAAAGGTGTTAAGATGCAGAAGCAAATTGTCAATAGGCTGGTAGATAAGGTATGCAAATGCAGTTGATAGAACACACAATGGTAACGTCCTTCGATGTAAGTTTAACGAGCCCAGAGAAGGTAAGCTCGGTGGTTTTTCATATTTAGAGAGTCTGAAAAAAAATAAAAGGAGACTCCGTTGGGGTACCTTTTTCGACAATAGTCTAGTCGGTTCGAAAAAGGGATAAACTAGCACTGATTAGACGTCGATTCAAAACCATTTTAACGAGTGTGAAAAGGACAAGATCACTCGGCTATTTTTTCACTTTTAAGGAGTCTGAAAAAAGCTTAACTATGGAATCCATCGGTAATATTCTTCTGGACCAATTTAACGAGTGTGAAAGAATAAGGTCACTCAACGATCTTTTCAATTTTAGGGAGTCTGAAAAGAGCTTAACTATGGACTCCATGGGGGTTTCTTTTTCGTAAATTTAGTCCCTAAGGCCCGAAAAAGAAATAAAATTATACCTGAGAGTACTCTTCTAAAGAATGGGAATTCGATAGAGTATACCTTTGTTCGTAGAGTTGACCGTCTAGACAAAAAAAGGGTTAAACTACCGCCGGACAGACATGACTTCAAATTTCAGTTTAACGAGCATGAAAGGTCACAAGATCGCTCAACAATCGTTTCATGTTTAAAGGGTCTGAAAAGGGATTAAAAGAAGACCCATTTAAGGAACGTTCTTCTGGACCAATTTAACGAGTGTGAAGAAACAAGGGCACTCGACAATCTTTTCATCTTTAAGGAGTCTGAAAAGGGCTTAAAGAAGACTCCATAATGGTTACTTTTCTCAGTTAATCCGAACGAGATCGAAAAGCATAAATGCAGTCTCGCTGGATGTTTCTTTCGGATCTCAAAGCGAGCTTGAAAAACAACAATGTTAGCTCATGATAGACTCTTCACGGGTCGATGTCTGGCATCTCCTCGGGGGAGTTGTATGCTCCGACGAAAACATTGTCTATGATGCCAGGGGTTCTAAAGATATTGATATGTATCGTTTCAACAACGGTTTCCATATTACCCTCAGCATAGATTTTGTGTGTAGCTAAGGGATTAGTATGACAAGACCTATCTCCAGTCATAGTCATGGTGAATTCTCCTTCTTTGATTCGGCTTAACTTTGGGAGAAAATATGATCTGTGATGAAGATCTTCCCAATGTTTATCCGGACTAGTCATTGCTTCGATTAATGCTTCGTCAGAAGGCAAGACTAAGTCTAACGAATCGACGTTAGCGAGAGAACCCTGAGACCAAATAGGCTCTAGAAGTGGATCTAACTCTTGTGCGGGAGTCGAATCAGGGTTAGCTGAAGCTTGCTAGACTAAAGAGTACACTACTTCAACGGCTGACAAGGGCATGGACATGCCTGGGTGCTCTGTCTCATCCATCGTGGCTGATGGGGAAGGAAGAATCCAAGGATCCTCAAAGTAAGTCATGCGGAATGACGAAACCTGAAAAGTCTCAACCTTATGGTGATTAGATATAAATTTGACGTGAGGAGGTGGGTAATCGAAGGTACCCATCAAGGACGGGCACAAACCAACTCCTACATTAACGACACCTGGTTGAGGATTATCAGTCATGGGGACCATGAACGCCCCCAAAGCTGGGTCAGGTCTAGAGAAGGACAATTGATCGATGGTCACTATTCGACCCTCGTGTGGAAACAACAAGACTCGGAAAAATGTAAAAACCACAGCTTGCATAGCATAAGTCCAACTTCGTCCTAACAAGAGATTATAGTCGAGGGGAGCATCGACTACCTCTACTTCGACACACATGGTCTTCCCTCCTAACTGCACAGGGAAAGAAGGAATGATTCCATGTGGTCGGAAAGAACGACCGTCGAAAGCAGTGAGGAGAGTAGGTGATGGAGACAAAGCGGACTGGCCAATGGCCTTCCAACATGCTAACGACATAACGCATGTCGAGGCGCACTCGTCGACCACCGTGCGGAAGATATTCTGTGTAAATTTTTTCGTGGGATGAGCCACTACTATCTGAAACGCTACGTGGTAAGGCAGATGAGGTTTTAAGTCGGTTGTATCTAACATGATGGTACCCGGATTACAAGTCTCAGTAGAGCCCAAAGCAGTTAACAAGGCTTTCCTCTGAGCCGGGAAACTTTGGAGGACCTCCAAAGCAGACATCGCACAAGGGGTTTGTGATAAATCCTCCAACAGAGAGTAATTTTGGGCGGCCCTTACGTTTGGGTTATGATAAGATTTCTTAAATGCACCCTTTGGAATGCGTGTCATAGTTTCTCCCAGTGTCTTCTCAATCTGTAGAGGAAGAGATGGGAGGTCAGCTTCTTTACCCTTCTCAGAAGCACTTTGTTTACTACAGTCGTGCGCTCTAGTCGTTATGAAAGAATCACCCCTAACCATATATACGATCGCGGATGAGGCATTGTTTGGAGGAGGGCAGGCTTCTTGGCTACCCCGTTCTGTGCTTGTAGAGGCTTGAGTTAAATTTTTCCAATTTTGAAAGGGATTAGTCAAAGGTAAAATCATGAATCTGGGTAACACTTTCGTGACAATCGAGTCTCCAAAATTTTTAGCGGCAATTTTTCGACCGAAACAATTACTTTTCGGCCGAAATTTTTTTCGACCGAAAATTTTCACGTCAAATTTAACGGTGCCCTCGAAATTCGTGTACAATGTTTTTTGGATGAATTATTTTCTCATGGTAAGCATATTTCGGCCGAAACGTTTATTTTTAACGGATTCCGTTAAAAACTAGGTTTTGGCCGAAAGAATATTTCGGCCGAAAACTTGAAAATGGGACTGTTTGGAGGAAACTGCAAATTCTATCCATCTTACTTCATCTTTGGAGGTAGCAGACTCCTACAAATACTCAGAATTTAGTTTGAGAATTGATACCAACATTTTTAAAATTGAATCTACTTTCATTGGGTATAATTTGTTTTCATTTTCATTGTTTTTGTCTAATTTTATTTAATTTTATAAAAAAATTACTGCATAATATTTTTAGGTGAGATTATGATTTGGTGAAATGAAAAATCCATATCTCTAAAAATACACAACGAAAAAATATGGAAAATTTATATTCATAATTGTTAAACTGTTTTCTTCAAAAGAGTATTTTTAGATTTTACTTTTAAGTAAAAATTAAGATAGATACAAGGTGTATAAAAACACGTGTTTAAAATTTTCAACGTTTTCATCTTGGTCAACTTCAAAAAAATCTAGAAATTATAATATTCATCCGTTAGATTCAAAATTATAGTCATAATAAAATAGAGTCTTTTTAGATTGTTGCAGTATATTTCATTTCTTAAAAACATAAGTTTAATAATAGATACACTGTTGTGGAAAACAATAACTCATTATCATTCCTTTCATGTTTAAGGAACATATTGTTAAACAATTGTCAAATTGACATATCAAATCTTGATAAAAAAAAATCAAAAAATAGTCATTAGAAATATAACAAAATTATTCACAAGTTTTGTTTTTACTGTAAAGTGAAATTCTAAATAAAAAAAATACTTTTGTATGCCAGAAGTTGAAGAACTTGTGAAAATACAGTTTTTTTTTTCATAAAACAAGCAAAAGTGTTACCCATCTTCATGATTTTACCCTCAACACTGCTTGTTGTTGCTATGTGACAAACTTTTGGGCCTCTGCAAGTTGAGGACAATGATGGGTTGGGTGGTCTTCCGCACACAAGTTGCACGAATACATCACCTTCTATTTTTCCATGGTGTCCCCGCCAGCATTATTAGTGGGTTTTTTATCCCCCTTACCCTTCTTTCGTTGTTTTTTCTTCCCTTCAGGCTACTGGGTGGCCTTTGGTTCAGTCGACTACATGGAGTGTACTTCCGACATTTGGGTAGGAGGAGCAGCCAAAGCAGTAGTCTGGCTGGCCACTGAGTGTTGTATAGATAATTGTTGCAATTATTTTGTCAATTGCTCATTGGGCTTGGTTTGTGCTGAACCAACAATACCATCGGCATGTGGTCCAACTCTCTTTCTAGTTTTATCTAGTATTGATCGTGGTGCATCCGGCAGGATGTTGTATAATAAACTAGACTGAGAATAGATGAGCTCAAACTGTTGAACCCTCATGATGGCATATTCTTCGGAGAAAACTCTGGAAGTCACGATGTCTTTGGATAATTGTGGGACTAGAGACTTAAGGAACCACTCAAGAAGGAATGCTGGTGGGACTGGTACTTTGATTAGACTCTTCCAACGTCTCCACTCTCGGATATGATTAGAGATATGGTCCACTGTTGTCTATTCGAAATTGGCGAGAAGCTCTGTGCCAGCGTCGTATCTCATAGGTAACTGGAAATGGTTAAGGAAGGCCATTGCTAGTTTGCCAAAAGAAGAGTATCTTGAGTGATCGAGCTCGATGTACCATTTTGTGGCACTCCTGATAACAATGCGTTGAAACAATCATAACTGTACGAAGTCATCTTTCAATGAGTTAGATGAACACCAAAGATGGAAGGTAGTCACATGATCACCTAGATCTTCGTTAGGCTTGGCATCGAACTTTGGAATGTCCGAAGGCAAATTCGTTGGCATAGGAGGCCAACGTGGATCGTGACAAATAGGATCATTTAACAACCTTGTCAAATCTGGCAAGTGTAACCTCGCCAGGAATGGTAGTTTGGGTTGCTACTAATAACCTGGGAAAAAGGGTCCTGGAGTTTGACTGGCACTAGGTTACCAAGAAAAGTTTGGCTCCTAGCCCGGATTATGGTAGAAACCATGGCCCTGACCAGCATAAGGATTTTACATCTGTGGAGATATCATTGGTTGATTTCCCATAAAGGACATAGGGTGTTGGGCATGCATCGTGTTTGAAGGACTTTGGGAAGGATTACCCCATGCTAGTCCTGATGGGAGAGGCATAGTAGTCTGTCCAGGGTTCCATTGACTGTGGAAAGAATTACCCCAGAATGGCATTCCATAGGAGGGAACGAATCCTTGTCCTAAGTTCCAAGGTCCTACTATATCTGCCCCCGGTGCAGGAATAGTACCCTGCGCCAGAGTGGACTGTCCAAAAATGGGATTGCCCCCATATGGGAAAGTGGTGGATGAGAAAGTGTTGTTACCAAACGTCATGTTCCAAACAAATGGTTTCGAACCTGCCGGCATACTGTGCGCAAGTGTTCCTTGACTCCCTGCTCCAAATAAACTAGTGTGTGTAGGCTGCCTGACGGACTGTTGATGCGGACCACCAAGTGAAGGGGATGAAGGAGGGATATGACCTCCTACATAAAAAAAAACGTTAAAAGGGATAGGAGTGCCCCCAATTTGGCCTTGCCGGGAAGCGTTAGAGCTCCCTGCCCCTAGACCCAAAGTTTGTAAAGTGGAGTAAGTGAGTGCAGGACTTGTACCTGAACTAGGCATATTGTATGAGAATGGAGGGCCTATCGCACTAGGTGTGAAGGGGGTTGTGGTCGTCGCCATATATGGGTTCGGTCCACTGTGCAACATAGTTGCGGCCGAGACCATGGTGGCTCGGACCGATGACGATAAGTTAGGAGATGATTCTCCTGTGGTAGAAACTATGGTGGGAATGGAAAAATTTCTAGAAGAAGTAATATCATTTGTTTCCATAGCTGTGTGAGGCACTGACTAGTGTTCATAAAATTGGATTGGTACATAATCGGTGGCCAAGTATCAGTGGTTGGGGTTTCAACTTAGCCAAGAGAGGCGGTTGATTCCTCCGGGAGTTGTTCGGGCACAAAGTTTTGCAACCCGATCACTTCGAAATACCCTTGTTGGTCTAGCTTCCACCTTAATGGTGGCAGGGGTGGCTCCAGTGTAACCAGCGGAAGGCCCAGAAGCCTTCGTGACCGGCGGAGCTCGGGATCCTCCACTATGTGACAAGATCCAAGACACTCTAAGGTATTCTACATGTTCAAAAATAACACACACTAAAAAGAATCCCCTAAGAGATAAGACAAGCAATCACTAAATTATTTGGAAGAACAGTTACAACAACCAACACTAGAGCAACTTACCGTTGCAAGTGCAACTCGAACACGGAAGCACCCTCCTGGTATACTCTGCAAAGCGTGGCCCGACGTCTATCCTAGGTACCGCAGTATACCCCCGCAGTCACCTGTGTATGTCCCTAAAAAGATTGGCAACTAGGTTTCCAGCACACGAATAGTCACCAGGTGGGTATAGTCGAAAGTTGGGTAGACCACAATGAGTAGGGTATCAAGCCTGAAACCTATCAAGGGTATCGAGAGAAAATGGTCCGGAAGACAGCTGAGGACCTCGAATGGATTCGAGACCCACGAAGCCCCGTGGAAAATGCAAACGACGGAATCCCAAAACAAGCCCTCGATATGTGTTCTCCACTACGATTGGTCCGACTTTGGAGGGGTTATCTCCGCTACCTTTCCGCACGCGACCTCGTGTTTATCCCATGTGTTAGAGGGGGGTCCTGGATAACTTCCATGAAACTGGACTTAGACACTCCCTATCGTAGACTCCAATGTTTGGTTTTGAATGGCCTTGGAGCGTTTCCTCTCCAACCTCATCAAAGGCCCTAGTCCTGAATTAGTTTGTGAACCATACAAACAAAAAGTCTAATAGATTTTAAATTAGCGTTGATTTTATGGTATTTTATTACGTCAAAGGGTATGAGGGTGAAACTGATGGTGTGTAAAGATGAAAGAAAAAACGAATGAAAAAATATGGAAACAAAAGACTTTTACTAAATGCAAAATTTCAGCAACTTTTCACAAAGAAAGATTTCTTTTTCTTTTCAATTTTTCTAAGATTTTATGTAGCAAATATAAATGAATTTCGATCGAATACGAGCTACTTATGCTCTAAAGGCACTGCAAAAACATACGAAATAAAAGACTTCTCCCTAGCTAATGATGCAGAAACACACTCTTCAAACAAAGAAGAAAATGAAAAGAGAGATTTTTATTTTATTTAAGTGCTAGTAAGAAACAAAGGGAAAATATTGACAAGCACAAAACCAAGAAAAACAAATTCTGGCTTAAAGCGCAGATCGCAAAGAATCGGAGTAAAGACACACAATGGCAATCAACAAAACAAAGACTCTTACACTTGTCTAAAAACCATAAAATAATTTATTTTTTTTATTTTTATATTTTCTGTCAACTATCAACTGAGAAAAAACAAGCTAAGGGTAAGATGACCTAACCTACTGACTGTTCAACCCTAGACTCAAACACTTGAGAGGAATACTTCTCATCAAATGAGGGGATGATTGCCCCACCCTGAACAAAAAGTAGCATGTCAAGCACACTACTGTCACTAAAACAGCACGCGTGCAAATGCGTGCTGAGATGAAACAGGAAGCATGTACACGTGGGCTGACCTTGTACAGGCCATGTGTATGTATAAATTCTAAGACAAAAATGAAAACATATAGTCCAGACCAGGAAGAGGCCTCTGGTATTGATAACCAGGGTCCCTTGAAGACATGGTTGCTCTTTCTAACAGAAAATAAAAATAACGCAAGGAATAACAAAATGAAAAAAACAATCTGAGATAGGACTGTGAACCAGCAAGACTCAGACAGGATTCCAGAAAACCCCTTGAGAATGTATAATTATGACAGGGAAGAGGTGGACTACCTCTAAAGTTCTTTGAACTCCTACATGCTACTGTTATCCCTACAACTATTGTTCACACGTGGGCTGTAAGAGGATAGGGCACAGGTACATGCGTGCAGGCCTTCTGCAGGCCGCGTGTACCTATGTGTGTCCCGACAACTACCGTCAAGAAAAAGTGAGGGAAAACTGGTATGAAGAACCAGGCTCCCTGCTAACTCAGACCTAACAGAAAAAGACAAGCAAAGAAAAACAGATAACCTATTCTTTAAACTACCCAAAAAATTTAAATAAATCCGGGAACCCTAAAGAGTATTATCCCCAGTATGGTCGTCAATTATGTTGTTGGGAAAAATACCCTACGGACTAGCAAACTAGGGTCAGACTTGCATGCAGATTTTGACCATAAAGAAATTACTTTTTAACCTACCACCCAAAACTTAAACCCCTCTTTCACAGTGCATCCATGGAGAATGACTACTAACCTTGTTACCGGCGTTCGATGTAGATCCTCCGTTGCATATTGACCACTTGCTTGCGCTGCTCCTTCCACAGATGACCTGCAATCAAAACAAATAACAACTATGCATGAACGCTACTTATCTATTCAAGGGTTAGAAATTAAGCATAAATTAACCAAACCATAGAAAACTCATGCATTGGGATGGGAAAAGTATTCTTTTATTACTTGAAAAATGAATCAACTTACAATCAAAGTCGAGACTGGCCACCGCTCCTTGATCCTCATCCTGGGCTCCTCTTCTTCTGTCCTCCAACTGCTTTGCGTTAAATCTCCTTTGGCATGAGGAAAGGCTAAACGGTTGGGACACTGGATTACGTAAATGGGCATAGTTTCTTCGCTATATTTTTTCCTCTTCCAAATGGTACCCCTACCCCTTCTTTTATAGGCTAGAAGGAGCTAGGGTTTTGGACGAACCCTCGACCATGCATGGCCGGGAATTTCAGTTAACTGACCCATAGTTTTTTGTTCCGTCGGGAACTTTCCTTTTTTCATGCTTTGTTAGGTACATGCGGGCTGTAGTGGGTCAGCCAGCATGCACACGCGTGCAGTAATGGGTTAGGGCGCGTGGGCCTTGACACAAGAGGATTTTCAAAGAGTTGTTTAGCAGAGTTTTAGCAAAGAAGGGATATGAGTTGGCCTGATGCCAGGTAAGCATGTGTGGTGCAATTTAGGGTTATAACAGATGGACAAAGACAAAATTCCTCTAAAAGAATATGAGAAACTTTTCAAACAAATCAATATGCTTGTGAAGATTTTTAAGATTTTTTTAACAAACTCAATGAATTTTGTGGAAGAAACACAACTTGTGCATATTTCTATTGAAATTAGTAGGAGAACATTTATATCTTTGTGCATTCGAAGAAAAAAAAATAATCAAAACACAAACGAGTACAACTATTTTCATACACAAATAAGTATTACTACTTTAATTATAACAATAAATAGAAAACAACAATATCCATTATTGCCAATAACAACATCCCCATGGATAAATAAAAAACTTGTAAAATATTTAATTACCAAATAATTAAAAGTATACATACTATTAAAAAGTATAATTCAAAAATAAATTAATATATAATTTAATTAAATCCAAGCTTTGTAAAACCAAGTGCATACATTCATCACTTTATGAAAAGTTAGGAGTCAATTAAAAAGAAAGAAAATGTAATTCAAATATTTTATTTTATTTTAATTATTACTTTTCATTTTTTATTAAGTTTTTAAAAAAAATTCTTAAAAATTTAAAATCTATTTATATATTTTTAGAAATGAAATTTAAATATTAAAAAATTACAATTTCACAAATATAACTAGATATTGGTGATAATTATCTATTTTAAAAATAAAATATTTAAATTTCTTAATAAATAAAATGGAAATCTAAAGCTAATGGTTTGACTTAAAATAGTTTTGATTAGAGAGAATATTTAAAATATTTTATATAATTATCTAATTTTGATACGAATTTTTTTTTTAAATATTTTATATAATTGTCAAACCCTGTTTAGTTTCAATGTGTTTTCACTCAAAAATAAAACTAATGAATGATGGGTTAATTGGAGGCCAATTCTAACATACAGTTACAACAAACTCTCTACAAATATCTCTAACAAAGATTTTAATAAAAAATCCAACTACTCAAAAACGGCAAATACGTATCCAATCCACTTAGAATTGCATCATCTATGACTTGTTATAAATTGGAAACCCCAATTGATGCTTGCAACTAAACCAAATTCATGATATTAATCTCCATACTTCTATTTCAATAACCATTCTTTGTAATAATTTGTACTTATCTATGTGAAACTAAATCATCTTTTTGTCTTAAGCATTTTCTTCGAAATATTCAAATACATTACAGTAATAGGACACCAAGTTCAAATATATTAGTTAATAATAATAAAATAGTGAGGAAAAAAGCTATTCATTAAGACATATCATTTACACAATAATCAACCATCAAATACACCCTTCCAAGACTCATACAAAGTATGAGAGGACATATCATTTAGACAATAATCAACCATCAAATACACCCTTCCAAGACTCATACAAAGTATGAGAGGAAAGAGGTTGAGTAAATGGTGGCAAAGTATGAGAGGAAAGAGGTTGAGTAAATGGTGGCAGTGGGAACCATTGAGAGGCATCAATAGCTTCAAAATCCTTCAGTTTCAAAGATAAGGAAGGATCTAAATCCTTCAGTTTCAAAGATAAGGAAGGATCTCTTATGGTAAGCTAGATTCAAGACTTTAATAACGTTTTATAAAATTTATTGAACGTCACATCCAAGGGACCTGGTTACCCGTTCGGAGTGATGGCAAGACGAAACAATTGATTGTAAATGACGGGCAAAATGCCCTATGACGGAAAATTTGTCCATCTAATTCCAACCCTGGTTTGTCTTCGGTGATATTCAACAGCGTTTGGAAACACTATTCTTACAATATCAAAATCTAACTCTGCAGTTGAACGACCTATAGTACACAAAACGAGGCTATGGTATCGGCTCACTGTTCATATAATCTATTTCTTCCTGTCACAGATTTCTCTTTCAGGTTCCTAATATTCATTTTTTAAAGTGTATTTTGAGAAGAACTCTTCCATGTTTGTTAATGCTTTATGGCTTGTTGTCGTTTAGTGGAGTATATGTATGTCAGTGGCTCTACTGCAACCTCCTACATCAGATATTTTTTTATGACAAGCTTTAGTCTTAAGCGGAAGATGTGACTTAGGACGCAGCATAAAATCTCCATGAAAAGTTACACGAAATATTTCATAATTTTCTTTTCGTTTTCAAATAGCTTTCATTTGTTGAATTAGTGCCAGCCAATTTACACATTTAGATAGATATTGGGCATATTTTTTTGTTCCCCGTTACTAAATATTTAATGGGGTCAAATCAGCTGGAATTAAAATAGGGATAGGGACAAATTAATTGTAATCAGTTTCTTTTCATGTAATTGAATGTGAACTGCTATATATCTATGTAATCCCATAGAGTCTATATCTATGTAATCCCATAGAGTCAAAGCTTATGAGTGAATGTGTGAGTGTGTAAGTTGGCTGATATAATATCTCTTTAATGATAAATATCATTAAACTTAATATCATTGTTCAGTGGATGCTTCCATGTTAGTTAATGCTTTATGGCTTGTTGTCGTTTAGTGGAGTATATATATGTCCGTGGCTCTAATGCAACCTCCTACATAAGAAATCTACATAAGAATTTTTTTTTATGACAAGCTTTAGTCTTAAGAGGAAGATGTGATTTAGGACGCAGCATAAAATCTCCATGAAAAGTCACAGAGAAATTTAATTCATATAACGATTCATATAACGGTTCATTTGTCTATATATATGTTCATATAACGATTTTCTATTTCAATTCTTTCCTTAAAACGCCATATCACGAAATATTTCATAATGTTATTTTCGTTTTCAAATAGTTTTCATTTGTTGAATTGGTGCCAGCCAATTTACACACATATTTACATAGATATTGTGGGCATATTTTTTTTTTTCCTATTACCAAATATTTAATATTTAATTGGGTCAAATCAGTTGGAATTAGATTAGGGATAGGGGCATATTAATTGTAATCCGTTTAGTTTCATGTAATTGAATGAGAACTGCTATATATCTATGTAATTAGTAGAGTCAAAGGTTATGAGTGAGTGTGTAATTTGGTTGATGTAATATCTCTCTTGAATGATAAATAAATTTAATATCATTGTTTACTGGATGTTTCCCTATCAAAAATTTTGTGTTAATTTATATGATTGATATTATTTGTGTGTTGTAATTTATACCATTTAAATTTGGTTAATTTATGCTTTTGCTGCACAACGAGTGGTATCAGAGAAATATTTCATGAATTCAAGAACAAGCCGGGCGAGAGAAAGTTGATCCAAGAACTGGAAAAATTTAAGTCGTATTTTCTTACCAATGTTAAATATAATGTAACCTGTACACTGCTAGTTGTCCTGGCCAGTGGTACTATCGTTTCTTGATGTTCTTGATTTGCTTGAGCTTATTTAGCTCATCTATGAGCTTATTTAACTCTGTTCTTTTCCTCATATACTAAATATATTGAATACTATTTTCTGCTCTACACTTTCTCTGTATTCTCTACTTCTCATTTTATCATGGTATCAGAGCTTCAGACATAAGCCTCTTCACACAGACTGGAGAGCAGCCCGATCCTATGTAATGAAGAGATTAAACTATCAACGAGAGAATAGGATGCGAGATTCTTCACAGAGCTTGGAGAACAACGTGCAGTCCAAAATGCGCTCTAAAGATCATTGCAGAAAGAAAACACGAGGAAGCAGAGCGCAATACGCTTGAAAGAATAGTGAGCATTTAAAGATTCGTGAAAGATTCACGAAGCAGAGTTTCAGAGAGCAGAAACAATTAAATATACGTGAGTTCTTTAAAGAATTCATGAAATTATTTTTTACGGAGAAGATTCTGCAAGAGCGGCAAAGGACAAGCTAAATCAACAAAGGACAAGCAGATACAGCCATAAGACTAGCCCTGGGAACACATCTTAGCACTTGATCGATTTTAGAAAGGACTAGGAGCGTGCAGAAAAGGCAAAATATTTTCAACCATCAGATTTAGCGCAGAGGACCGATAGCCGTCAGATCCAGAAGAAAGTACATGAGGCTTAGTCCTCTGGAGCGCACAGGAGAAAAGCCAACTTGCGAAGTCATGAAATCCTGAAATCATTGGGACCATCCATCAAGGAGGACACATGGTGAGATCTTGGAATTTCGCTGACTTGCAGGGAGTAAAGGTCAGAGAACACTGCAATGAGAATTCGCGAATCGCGAAATCACGACTCGATCTGAGCCGTTGGATCGAGAAAGATCATGAGCCGTCGATCTGACACAATCAGGAATCAGGAGGATAGAGGTGCGCCATCCTTCGGGGTCGCGAAGTATGAAACGCCGACTCGATCACAACCGTCAATCAAAGAGAGGACTAGACTGTCGATCTAATGCCATCGACATTTTGGGGATTGGGAGAACATAGGTGCAAGTTGTTCAACTTCGCGAAACGTGAAAACTCGACATCATCTGAACTATCCATTGGAAGGGATGTGTGGCGAGCGCTCAACACTTCGCTGACTCGCAACTCGAAGGATTCAACCAATAGATTTTCAACAACATGCGATACGTGAAATCGTGAAAAAATCGCAATCGTTGATTGAGCAATGATCTGAACCGTCAATCTAGCGCTATCGCGATTTCGGCTACTGGGAAATCAGAGGTAAGAGTTCAGTAAACTTGTGATATCAAAAACTTCGACATGATCTGAGCCATCAGATCAAGAGGACCGTGAATCGTTGATTTGGGTGGCTCCAAAATTTCGACATTTTGGATTTTGGGATTCCAAGGAGGAAAGGTTGGAGTTGCATCGCAACTTCGCGAAATCCCGAAAAGTGGACCATGGTCATAGCGTCGTGGTTGTGTGGAGGAAGCATACGAAAGGAGTTGAGGGCTTGTTAAGCCCCTTTCTTATTTCGGGAGTTGGAGAGTCAGGAGTGGCTCACACACCAATACTCCCGAGGTCGCGAAACACAACGCACCCTTTGTGGGCTAAGCCAGTGGTCACGTGGGGAAGGAGCTCATGCTCAGTTCTTATTCGCATGGGGCTGAGTTCGCATTTGGACCAATTCTGACATTACATTTGCAACAATTGCAAAATAACAGAGCTCAGAGCTCTGAATCCCCAAATCTCATGCTCGGATAGTCAGATCCAGCCAGATCAAAGTCAAAGAAGTGGTCTACACCATTTTTTTTGGGTCTTAAGCCACTGAAAGAACTTCGAAGACTTGGTATTACATGCAGGAAACAGGTAAATAAGAAAATTTCTAACAATCTTTCTTGTTTTGTTAAATTTTTTAAAAGATGGCCACATATAACAATTTAAGACCAACTCAAGGACCGATTCTTCTTGGAAATAATTATGAGTTTTGGTTTCTTTGAATGAGATCCTTCTTGCAAGCACAAGAGTGTTGGGATCCAGTGGATCTTGGATATGTGGAACCAGATCCAGCAGACCTTGCTGCCATGACCAACCAACAAAGAACTGCTCAGGCAACACAAAGGAACAGAGAAAACAAGGCAAAATTATGGATTCGAAATTCAATGGATGAATCGATTTTCTCAACACTCACAGGCGTTGTTACTTCAAAACAGGCCTGGGACATCCTTAAATCATCCTACCAAGGAAATGACAGGGTCAAAATAGTCAAAATGCAGACCTCGAGGACGCAATTAGAGACTTTAAAAATGACAGAGTCTAAAAATGTTGATCAGTTTATGACTAGAGTCATGGAAATCGTGAACCAAATCAAATTGACTAGTGAAGCTATCCCTTATCAACACATTGTTGAGAAAGTCCTCAGAAGTTTACCAAAATAAATTTGAAATGGTCGTTACAACAATCCTTGAATTGAAGGATCTGTCACGTTTTTCCACAGATGAACTAATTGGTTCCCTGTTGACACATGAGACCAGACTGCATCTCACAGATGAGTCAATCGTCAATGCCTTCAAAACTCAATTCTCTTTCAGTAGAGGGAGAGACCGAGGAAGAGGCTGAGGTCACCAAGGAAGAGGGAGCAGTCCAAGTAACCCTCACTCAAGTGGAGGTCACAAATAACAGAACCTGAATCAATCTTTCCAAGGTCATAGACAACAGAACCAAAATCATAATTTCTAGCCTCAAAGAGGCAGAGGGAGAATATCAAATGACAAATCAAGCATACAATGTTATTACTGCAAAAAGTTTGGACACTATGAATCTGAATGCCAGAAGAAGCAAGTAGATCATATCTCAGACGAATCACATGTCTCAAATCATATAGGAGAAACCTCAGAAGGTATGTTTCTCTCATGTGACAAGACTCAAGAACAACATAGAGATCTCTAGTTGTTGGACAGTCGATGGAACAATCACATGACAGGTAACAAAGATTTACTTTCATGCATTGATTCTTCAATTTCCTCTGATATTACACTTGGAAATGATTCTTTAGTCAAAGTTCAAGGAAAAGGAGTTGTACCTATTCTTACTAAACAAAATGTAAAGAAAGACATAAACAATGTCTACCATGTTATAGATCTGAAACATAACCTGTTAAGTGTAAGAAAAATCATTGAACATGGCTATAAGGTACTTTTTGAGGGAGCATCATGCAGGATATATGATAAAACCCCCAACAGGAAATTGATTTCTGAAATCCAGATGACTCAAAATAGGATGTTTCCCCTGAACCTCAGAACTGCAAATTTGATTCAACCATATGCACAAAGTGCATCTAGCCCCAATGAAACTATGGTTTGGCATACAAGATTTGGACATCTACCCTTTTAGAGTCTAAGTGTTTTAAAGAAGCACTCCATGGTCAAAGGTCTCCCTGTCTTCAAAGAGTAAAATCTCCCATGTGAGTCTTGCATACTTGGAAAACATAAGAGAACTAGTTTTCCATAGTCCTCCACTCAAACCAAAAGACATCTCGAACTTGTCACACTGACCTATGTGGCCCAATGCAAACAAAGTCAATAGGTGGTAGATTTTATTTTCTAACATTTATTGATGACTTTAGCAAGAAAATATGGATTTATTTTCTCAGACACAAGTCTGAAACTTTTTCAAAATTCAAAGAATTCAAAGCAGAAGCTGAAAAAAAAAGTGGCAAATATGTAAAAGAAATCAGGTCAGATGGAGGAGGAGAATACAACTCCAAATAATTTGCAGATTTCTGCAAATCACAAGGCATCATCATGCAACCTACATCCAGGTATACTCCACAACATAATGGAGTGGCTAAAAGAAAAAAATAGACAATATTGAACATGGCAAGAAGCCTACTCAAAGAGAAATGTCTGTCAAATACTTTATGGGCTAAAGCAGTAGCATCCTCAACTTATCTCTTGAATATATCTCCAACCAACAATATCAAGATGAAATCCCCTGAAGAAGCATGGAGTGGGACAAAGATAAATGTTGCTCATATAAGGACATTTGGATGCATAGCATACGCTCACATACCTTCTGAATTAAGGAAGAAAATGGATGGTAGAAGTGAGAAATGTATCTTTACTCGATGTAGTGAAACATCAAAATCTTACAGGCTTTACAATCCAATCTCAAAGAAACTAATTCTTATCAAAGATGTAAAATTTCTGGAAAATCAACTCTGGAACAAATCTAAAAATCAACAAATGGACAGTCAAAATCCATTGCTGCCCAGTCCTGAAAATGAAGAAGACTCAGGAGAGCCAATACCTCAACCTGCCCTTCCAAGATTGCAGGTACAAGGACAATCTGAAAATTCTCAAGATCACTCAACTTCAAGTAGAGACTCATCCTATGAACTTCAAAATCAGAGAACTCAAAGTTTGAGAGAAATCCATCAGCAGTTGGATGACATTGAACATCAAAACCTTTTTTTCTTTAATGTCATGTCAACCTACATATTTTAAAGAGGCAGCTAAGGAGCCACATTGGGTTCAAGCCATGAACCAAGATATTGACTCCATTGAGAAGAACAAGACATGGGATCTTGTTGATTTTCCCAGACACAAGAAAAGTATTGGTGTCAAGTGGGTTTACAAAACTAAACTCAATGAAAAGGGTTAGATTGAAAATCACAAGGCAAGACTTGTTGCCAAAGGATTCTCACAACAACTAGGTACTGATTATGGTGAAACTTTTGTTCCAATAGCAAGATTAGACACTGTAAGAACTCTCTTAGCCATAACAGCTCAAGACAAATGGAAAGTATATCAGATGGATGTCAAGTCAACCTTCCTAAATGGTGTCTTACAAGAAGAGGTGTATGTGGATCAACCACCTAGATTTGAAGTCAAAGAGCATCCAGCCAAAGTATATCGGTTGAAGAAAGCCCTGTATGGATTAAAACAAGCTCCAAGAGCTTGGTACAGTAGAATTTACACTTACCTGATCAAAAGTGGTTTCAGCAGAAGCTAAAATGAGCCAACCCTTTACAACAAAATAGATCAACACGGTAAAATTATGATTGTATGTTTATATGTTGATGACATGATATATACTGGAAATCTTAAGTTAACCAGTTTTAAAAATGCCATGCAATTTGAGTTTAAGATGACAGATCTTGGCATAATGAAATACTTCTTGGGAATGGAGGTTGATCAATCAACCAAAGGCATTTTTTTCTGTCAGAAAAAGTTGCAACAAACATCATCAAAAGATTTTGCATGGAAGAATGCAATAAAACATAAACTCCTATACCCCTAGGCACACAATTGAGCAAGAAAGATGAAGTCCCTACAATGGACCCTACCCTGTACAAAATTTTAGTAGGTAGTTTGTTGTATATTAGAGCGAGTAGGCCTGATATTATGTATGCAGACAACCTTGTTTCCAGGTTTATGGAAACCCCCAAAGATTCTTAGTGGAACATGGTGAAAAGGATTCTAATATATATTGTAGGAACTCTCAATTTTGGTTTATGGTACACTCAGTCTAATGATAATAATTTATCTGGTTACACAGACAGTGATTTTGCAGGCAGCCTAGATGACAGGAAAAGCACCTCAGGACATGATTTTCACCTGGGCAGGAACCTTATTTCATGGGAATCAAATAAGCAACCAATTGTATCAATATCTTCTGCAGAGGCAGAGTATGTCATTGCTACCTCAACTTCCTGTCAAGCTGTGTGGTTGATAAGAATATTGAAAGATATGTCACATACAGAAAAGGAGCCAACTTCTATCTTCTGTGATAACACCTCAGCAATTGCTCTATCCAAAAATCTTGTGTTTCACAAGAAAATGAAGCATATTTGTACTCGCTTTCACTTCATCCGTGAGCTCGTCACTAATTGTGACATAGCACTTGAATTATGTGGCTCTCGAGATCAGCTCACAAATAATTTTACAAAACCACTGGGAAAATCTGTTTTTGATTTTCAGAGACAACACTTGGTCATTATCAATGCTAATGTTTGTAACTGTTGAGTTTAAGAGGGAGTGTTAAACATAATGTAACCTCAACAGTCTCACTATACACTGCTAGTTGTCTTGGCCAGCTGTATTATCATTTCTTGATGTTCTTGATTTGCTTGAACCTATTTAGCTAAGCTCTTTTCCCTTTTCTCTAAGTACTCTTTTCCTCATATACTCAATATACTGAATACTATTTTCTACTATGATCTTTCTCTGTATTCTCTGCCTCTCATTTTATCAACCAAGACATTCCCTAGAGAGTATGGCAAGAGCGTTGTGTCGTGTTTTCTTACCGAGACGCTCCCTAGAGAATGTGGTAGGAGTGTCGTGTGTTTTCTTACCTAGACTTTCCCGGTCTTATCTTTGAGGGGCTTCTATAGAGGGATGCGTCGTATACAAAGTGAGAGGAGAGTCCTGCTCAGAGATAGGCCTAGTGAAAGAGAGAGGTGTGTCCTAGATGCTTGGTATATCGTTGTGAAGGACCATCCTCAAATTAATGCATAGTTGAAGTGAATTTTATAACAGAGAATGGGATTCCTTAAAAGATTTATGTGAGGTGGAATTATATTAAATGGAGTGGATGAATAAAAAATCTACCTTTATTATGTGAGTTGGATGTAAAAAGGTTTTAAAGAATATACATTTTAAGTTTTTTTTTATAAAACCTTCTTTTGGTTCAACCTTGAACTTATAATTTATTTGAGGATTCATATTTTTAATTAAACAATTAATTCCTCAATATTATAAGATCATTTTTGTAAGCAGTGGTGTGGATTATTTGTGCTAATGGAAAAGATGCATAGTTTGAAGTGGAAAACTTCAATGGAAAAAAAAATTCAAGCTATGTAAAGTTATGCAAACTCAATATGAGTGATCTATTTGTGCAGCAAGGGTTGCAGAAGGAGCTAGAAGAAAAGTTGAAGAGAGCCACATGAATGAAAAATAAGGAATGCGAATATGTAGATTCCATAACACTCAGTACCATTTGTCTATGTCTTGCAGATGAAGCTATGTTTAATATCATAATAGAGGATACAACAATAGGCTTATGTAGTAAGATGGAAAGTATGTATATAAATAAGACCTTGACGAGCATAATCTACTTGAAGAAGTAATTATATAGTTTGAGAATGAAAGAAGGTACAAAATTTTATCACCATTTAAATATCTTTAATACACTTATAGTTCAATTGACTAGTATGAAAGTTAAACTTGAAGATGAAGATAAGGCTATTAGATTATTGTGTTCGTTATGTGAGTCTTGAGATAATTTAGTTATTTCTACTAGATTTATCTGAAGGGTTGTTTTAGATTATGACTCTATTGTGGGAGCTTTGTTTGATGAGGAGATGAGGATAAAATCTAGTCAAGAAACCTCAACTTGAGAGGCAATGGTGATCAGAGATCGTCTCAACGAGAAGAATTAGAGAAGTTATTCACGATCTAAGTGAAGAGGTAGAAAGAGTAGATAAAAATGCTGGTACTTTGACTAAACAGGGCATCTGAAGAAAGACTGATGGAAAATAAAAGAATCCGAGAAGAACTATACAAAGGAAGAAAATTTGGCTGCAACTAATTCAGGTATGACTGATGAAGTTTAATCCATTTCTAGTAACTTACAATATCAGGGAGAATGGAAGTTTGACTTGGGTACCTCCCACCACATGTGCTCACAGAAAAATTGCTTCACTTCTTACCAATCC
>ML778658.1:1664950-1723835 GCA_009831015.1 Picea engelmannii | reverse complement strand
ATGTTATTTGTTGACGACATGCTCATTGCAAGATGAAGCATGGTTGAGTTTAGTAAGTTAATGGCTCAGGTGAACAAGAAATTTCAGATGAAGGATCAAGGAGAATCAAAACAAATTTTGGGCATAGAAGGACACAGAGACGGTATACATGGTAAGCTATGGTTATTGAAACAAAAATTTATATTAAAGAAGTTAAGTATGAACATTGTGAAACCTGTTGATATCCATGTTGATTTCCATTATAAGTTCTCTTCAAGTTTAGGTCCTCTTTAGAAAGAATAAAGGGTTACATGTCTCGTATACCGTGTGCCATTTCAGTAGGAGGTCTATTGTAGGTGATGAAATGGTTAAACCCAGATATTCCACTCATGTAAAACAATGAAATGGGTGTTTCAGATTTTTAGAGGCACACATGTCACCTATAATGGTTTTAGTGGTTTAGTCTATGGTAATTGTAAATTATATTTTGTAGGTATTTTGGATTGAAGGAGATCAACCTTAACATATGTCTCAAATCATTATTTTGGAAGACATGTTGGAGGTGGAGTGATTCTTCACAAAATTCAAACATGTGTTCACGAAACCAATGATATTAGAGGTGGCTTCTCTTGGCTTGTAACATAGGTGATAAACAAAATTAGACAATGATATTTAGCTAAATTGTTGTCATGATGGAGATTGTTGAATTGGTGCCAACCAATTTACACACTTAATTAGATACACTTAATTAGATATTGGATAGAGTTTTCGACCCATATTATTCAATATCTAGTTGGGTCAAATCAACTAAAATTAGAATAAAAATAAAAACACATTTGAATGAAAACTGTTATATATCTATGTAAGCTTGGTTTGACTGATGTAAACTATAAATAAACAGAATATCATTATGTAATTTATCTATGTCGTAATTTGTACCATTTAAATCTAGTTAATTTATGTTTCTGCTGCACAGCATCATTAATCTTCTACTTTTATGTTTTTGAAGATGGCCGTGATTGCTTAAGATTGGCCCCTTGACCCGTACCCACTAAATCGTATTCATTGTAAAAAGGGCATGTTTATAGAGCATAACTTTATTCTTTTCAGCCCTGAATCGCTTTTTCTTGAAGAAAATTATCAAGTCGATTGTTGCAATTTATATTTAATCTTAAGACAAACCGGATAATTCCATTATCTAATTAATACTTGATTTAGTAATATAAGAGAAGCTTAGTCCGCCGAACTTTATTAATCATGGTTTTTTGGTATACAATTTGAAATCAGTTAATTCATTAGGTACGTTTTTAATAAGTAAAGTTCCTGAAAATATCTCCAGATTATTTCCTTTCCTTATAAAAATATTCAAGTCTAGAGTTCTAGTTTCTGAGTTGTTCGAAGTTTACATTGATTTTTTACAGATGAATTTATTTAGATAGTTATTTTAAATTAATCTTCATTTAACATATATCTAATTTTAATAAGTTTGTTTACTGATTTTGTATTGTTAGTTTTGATGAATTTATTTAGATAGTTATTTTAGTTAATCTTAGTTTAACATATATCTAATTTTAATAACTTTGTTCACTGATTTTGTATTTCTAGTTGGTTTAACATATATCTAATTTTAATAACTTTGTTTACAGATTTTGTATTTCCAGTTTGTACTGAGGATATATAACAATTTTTTTTTATGAAAATAAAGGATATTCGAAGAATTAAACTGAGTTCTATGAATTTGTAAGAAGCTACGTAAGAAATGAAAGAATTTGCGAAGTACAAACTTTGAATAAGTGTAAAAGCAACCACACCCGAATGGGGTGATGGAGCGAGACACCTGGCGCATAGAGGTGGCAAGGGGAGGCCAGCAGTGCACGGAGCCATGTGCTCGGCTCGTGCCCACTGCGGCCATTACCCCCATGCATTAAATTGAATTAAACGTCGATGGGAGGGGCATTAAACGGAGCTTCCTCGACCACCTTTACGCAGAGTGCAATGTCGCGTTTCATTTGTGTTTTCGCCCGACAGTCTGGGTTTGGTTATGCTGGTTTGTTCATGGTGCTTCTGCCCCTCCGACCGCTCCCCGCCCTCCACCTCAGCTCTGCAGACTTCCCATATCCGCTAGGCCTCACCATGCCGCGACAGAGATTGCGACCACGTAGGGGCTCTCCCTGGCATCCTCGGAGGCCCCACACGTCTTCTTCACCCTCTGGTTCATATCCCACCTCGGCCTCGTCGCTCCGACCCCCTGCTCCCCCAGCCTTTGACTGCTTGGCCATCATTGACACCACCCTCAATCCTTCTTGGCGATATCCTTCTTGGCTTGGACCCTCCTCCTTCAGGCACCCCTCTCCTCCTCCTGCGCCAGATGTAGCCTCAACGGAGTCACCCTTTGGAAGGACTGGCCATGACCGACCCAACAACAAAAAGAAGTCGCAATCCTCCAACCTGTCGCATGAAAACCTCACCGTTTTGCATGATTTGGTCTTTGAACTCTGGAAAGGAGTGGACGAACTTTAGTTCCGTGTTCAGCAGATGGAAGGGAGGTTGTCAGTACTTCTTCAGCTGCTTTCAAACCACCACGAAGCCTCCCGTGCGGAATCCAGCGACGCACCTCTCACTGCAAGTGATCACGAGAGCAGCCATCAGCAGGACGCCGCAGAGGGGAACCAACAGCCTGACTGGAAGGAGTTCGAGCCAGCTCTCATGGACACTGTCGAGCAGAGGCAAACACCGGCGAGCAAAGAAGAAGATGTCAAGGGCGCGGTTCAGCTGGAAGTCAGGGAGATGATAGGCATCAGTTTGCAGGCGCACACCCCGACGGTAGGTGCTAAGACGGCTTCTCACGAGGACATGTGCACTGAGGCCACGGACATGCAGTGGGCGACCAGCGGGACACCCGTCATCGAGTAGCCCTGGCCATGCCTTCTGCAAAAGTATGTGCCGGATTACACACCACTTGTATGACCCCTCTAGGGGGATGTTTCCTATTTCCTGCTTTTACTTTTACTCTAGTGACCTTCATGGTAGCTAAATTGTCCGTTTATGCTAGGACTAATAGAAACTCTGATACTCGAATTGCTCAGTTGGTTGAACTGGTTTCTCCTTCTGGAGCAGTTCAGTAATTACAACCGGTTGGCTCAGTTTTTGTACTCTTGGTTTGGTTCTTAGAAGGTTTTTATATATAAAATACTTACTTACGAACAAAAACCTTTAAAANAGCAACCAATGCAGTCCATCCCAAATTCATAATATGTTATCATTTGAAAACAGCTTAATTGATATTACTAACTGGACTCGTCAAGAAATTGTTACAAACCATATATATTATGTTTGAGTGTTGGAAACTGGAGAGTGGGTGTGACAGCCGCCAGCACACATGAGCTTTGAATCACGAGGTTCTGTTCATATCTGTGCAGGTCTTGAAAACTCTTTTTCCCTTAATGATTTGGATTTGATATTAATGTATGCTAATAGCAGTGAAGTATAGTTGGCATTGCAGGTATAATATCTAATATGAAGATATGGAAAATACAAGCTAATGAAAACACTTGCAATCACCTGCATTAATATATTCATCTACATAACCTATATGTATAGTCCTATATGAATGAATCGTGGCGTTTATTATTACGTTCTTTCCTATTGGGTTTGTTGTACAGAAATTTCCTAGAATAAGGGAACATGAACATGGCTAATTTTAATTACATGTGTTTTATACTTCTGTCTATTTTATTTTTTTTTAACAATGTTTACTTTTTGTCTTTTATATCTCTGTCTATCTACTTCAGTTTAATAATGGTTAATATTTTTAGAAATAAAAATATTAGTATAAAATTTTAAAACATTTTACTTTAATTTTTATTGTTTTTAATCATATATTTAAAATTAATAATATTAATAAATTTAAAATATGATGTAATTTAATAACAAATAAAATTACATTTAAAAATTATATTTATATAATGAGGTTCTCAATCTAGTGAGTCTTAACATTTGTTTTTTATATTTCTTTTTGATAGGCTCTCAAAAGATGGAATGTTTTTGAAACAAAGAATTTAAATTGGTTCAACGATCCAAAATGGATTTAACTATAGAAATTATAGGTTTTATGTCAGCTTTTTATAACTATAACCTTTCATTAATCTGGTGATGAAAGGTTAATGTACCTTTTGGAATTTTGTTATTTTTTTTTAGAAAACAATTTACTTATAATAATGGATGATGGGAGATAAAAATCAGAAATGTTAAGTAAATAGATATTATAAACATTTAACAATGTATTTTTGTTAGTATATATATATTTTTGGATAATAATAATTTTCAAAAAATATTTTAAAAACTATAAAATTTATAAAATAAAAAAAATAAATTATTTTTTCATTTATCAATAATTATATATATATATATATATATATATATATATTAAATATATATATATATATATATTTCAACTTTTAAAATATAATAGTTTTTTTGATATTATATATTTTCCATATCTAAGGAGACTTTCTTTAACCAAGCAATTCTCAACTTAAATTTATAATTCAACTTAAATTTATCATTAATTTGAAGTTGAAATTTCTAAAAATCCAATATTATTATTTTTTCCGAGCAGCAATTGTAGTTAATTGGTTATGGCTTTATGGCTTTGTGATAAAGAGTCAAAACCTAGAAAGTTTAGCCTAAGGCATTGGTTACCATTAGTAAACCAAAACTTGGATTACTCTGCGTGTCTTATAGCGGCGGGGCATCGAATCCTGTGTCTTATAGCGCCGCGGCTAATGAACTCGCCAATCTCGCCAATCTAGGAAAGAAATCCTAACCCTTTGGTATAATTACAAATTCTTACAGCGACCGTGTGACATGGAAGATTGGGAAGGACTGGTTAACTTTAGCTGCTAGTAGGAATAGTTTCTTATCCTATCAATTATCAGAATATAATATATCTATACTTTTAGATTTTATCAGACAAATTGTTGGAAAAATAGAATTTCATATATTAATTCAGTGTTTTTTTTATTTATCTTAAAAATAAATTATTATTATTATTATAATCATAATAGATATCGAAATATATAATATATCATTACTCTTTATTTTTTAAGGTAAAAAAATAAATTATTATAAAGTGAAAATGTTATATTTTAAAATTTTGTTGGGAATTGGAACATTCTTACCTATACAATTTGAAAACTTAGCAATATACTTTAAATAGTGGTGGGGTGTTCCTTAATTTAGTTTCTTAAATATCAATGAACATAGAGAAATAAAAAAAAGAAATTGTAAAGATGAGAAATCAAGTTTTAGCAAAAAAATGAAAAGGTATTAATATTTGAAAAGTACAATAATTGTAGCCATAAATATAGAAAATATAAACTAAAAACATAAAACTTCATATCAAATGATATATTGTTGCAATCTAGCTTTAAGAAAATTAAAAATAATGAATAATAACTTTTAAAATCAAACTCTTTTTATTTTGAATTTTTGAACTCAATAGAAAATAATGATATTTCCTTCCTATAATCGATTGTTACAACTAGCAAGAAAATTTCATTCATATGCTTGGAAATGAGTATGATTGAAATAACCAATGCCAAGTGTTTCAAGTTTGGTTTTTTGTTTTATCTTACAACTTTTGTATGCCCTTTGACACATTGCAAATGCTATTAGGAGTAGACTACATAAATATCCTCCCATATCTCTTCAGGTTGAGAGAGACACATGAACACTGTAAAAAACAATCATTTATGATGAGGGGCTGTCTTGGAATGTTTTATCTCTTCAGGTTGAGAGAGACACATGAACACTGTAAAAAAAAATCATTTATGATGAGGGGCTGTCTTGGAATGTTTTATAAGCACTTTTTCATATTTATGAATGTAGAAAATTTTACATAGATGTGAAATGGTATCAAGCTTGGTTTTATTAATCTGGAATTATTTTAAATAAATGTAATTTTTCTATGGTATCCATTAAAAATTCGAATTTTAAGGACATTATTGTTAGATTACTATGGTCACATAAGGACCTAATAAATATTGATAAATATTGCAAGTTTGAAATACATGACCAAATTTAAGTGTATTTAGCTACCTGTAATACATGGAAAAGGATAGAAATGTGAGTGAAAAGTGACCGTGCTTATGAATTTTAAGAACGAAATGAGTGAATACAAATTTTCATAAATATATGCCTGTGAATTTTAATAACGAAATGAGTGAATACAATTTTTCATAAATATGTCTTTTCTGTAATATATTTACTTTATTGATGCATTCACATCAATGCACTCGTGCTCAACATATAACTGAAATGTTTGGTTCTGCCTCTGCAATTTTTTCATAAATATGTGCTTGTAAATTTTAATAACGAAATGAGCGAATACAATTTTTCATAAATATGTCTTTTCTGTAATATATTTACTTGTATTAATGCATTCACATCAATGCGCTCGTGCTCAACATATAACTGAAGTGTTTGGTTCTGCCTCTGCAATTTTTCAAGGTAGGCAGTGGTGAATGGTGACAAATTATCCATGAATTCCTGTAATCTCTCTTATGCACTTTCATACAAGTCATACAATCCCTATTATTTTGATTATTGTTGAAACAAATCAGCCCAGAATAAAGTTTGGTTTGGTTGTTCATGTATTTAATATTTACTGTGGAGGCTGTGATATAAATATCTAAGCCTTTAGAGGCAATGATATGTCATGGATTGTAAGCTTGCTATTAGGCATATCTAATCTCCTTGTTTGAACAATAGAATACCGATCTCCCATTAATCCGGGGTTTTACTATGTAAAATGTTGTGTTTATTGTCTGATCATTGTTATTATGGATTGTCACATATCCTTAGATACACCAAAAGTTACATTGAATTTTTTTTTGATGTTTGTTGATTGAGAACATAATTATACTTGATAAAAACGATAGCGTCCATTCATGAGAAGACTAATTTAAACATTTCGATCTCACGAATTCATGTACTTATTTCCGTAAGATTACAATCTATTTTTTTCTTTACTTAATATGATTGTATTGTATGGAGCTTATACCTCTTCTATATTAGATGGTCTTTTCCAAAGATTTAATTTTTTTTTTGTTTATATATATAAACTTACATATAATTTTATGTGAGTAAATTAATATATTTGATTACATTAATATATATGGAAACCAAATTATATATCATATATTTAAATTGATATCCAATTTATATTTAAACATCATTCTAAATTAACTAGGTATCTTACTTTCTAGTCCTTGGCATTATGGGGGTTTACCAATGTCATATCTTCCCTTGGACCTATGATTGACTCTTTTATTCATAGAATAATCGGTTAGACCTATGGAAACTTGTTCAACTATACATAATCCAGTAACCAAAATGTGTTAACATTATGACATAAGTTAAAAACGGGTGTGGTCCAACATATGTATACATCGGCTCATGGTAGTCGTCATTGTTTAAATTAAAATGAAGTTAATGTGGGTCATTACAACAAATTAAAATTAAAATTACGTTAATGATTTAACCGGTCATTACACCAATACCGAGTAATTAACAACTCTTTATTAACCTCGATATTTTCCATGTCCTTGTGGACTAAGATTTGATTGCCAAGTATGTTTTTCTTAGAAGACGATCGGTCTCTAGATACTTCCGACCATGGCTGAGGGATTTGGTTCTCATTGTCTTGCTCCAGGGTTGTGACTGGGCCCTCTGCGGTCATTCTGGAAAATTAGTTCTCTATAGATATATAGTGTTTATTCTCCATTATAGTTTGAGTACTCATTATTCTATCCATACTTGGGTCTATAATTTATTGGGTTGGTTCTTTCCTGAGATTCACTTGATTCAGGAGGATATTGGTGGCCATCCACGTATTCCAACTTCTTAAAAACAATTTTTTGTCAATTTATTATTTTAAATAGTTTTTCGGGTCCTAAACTTTAGGAGCCATTTTGAGGGCCTAAACGATGTTTTTTCACGATCGGGCACCTCAATAAACACCAAAGGCATGATTGATCCTATGGAATGAACATCATCATCAAAACTTTCCAACAAGATATTTTGCGCCCAAAACGGAGGTCGCATACAAAAGTTACGACCCCAAGAAGTTGATGTACTAACTTACTCCAACGAGGCTCACATGCTTTTCGACGCTTCATCTCCTAGGGTTAGGTTTTTCGATGTCTAGTTTTTTTACATTCATGTTTATTGTAAAATGGATTTCAGGGATTCATTTCACTCATATTATTATGAATGAGCATAGTTGTCACATCTCTTCTCAGAGATAAGAAGCCACCATTCTAGCAAGCTTGTTTTCAGTCTGCATTTTAGAGTTTCAACATATTTCTTATTTAACAAAAGTCAAGTTTTATTGTATCTATGTTATTATTCATTGTGTCTCTATGTTAATATTATAAAAAAAAAAATCATTTCGTTCATCTCATAAATCCGGACGAGTCATATCAGAGAGGTCTACTCCTTGTCGTTTTTAGTGCATGTCCCTGACGCAATCAGGGTATAGAGACTTGGGTCTCGAGCTTTTTTCTCATCAAGAAAACTTCTCTCGAATGCCCAAGAAACCATCCATCACGGGTGAGAAAAAATATGGTAGAATAGTAGATCCTTTCAAAAAAATTCTCAAGGAAGCCCTTGAGCGATAAAGGAATGAGAATATCATAATATTTAGAGATCAATTGGAGGCGCCACCCCATTCAAGGTACAAATCAATTTTTATATTTCTATATTTGAAGGTCAAATCGATGTGGATGTCGTAAATAAATGGTTAAACCTTCTAGACGAGTATTTTTATGTCCACAACTTTTCCAATAAAGAAAATATTAGATTTTCACTCCTCAAGGTTGTCCCACATGTCAAAGATTGGTGGGAGACTTTCTGTGAGAAAAAGGAAATAGAGGGATCCACATTATTTCCAGTTGCACCTACTTGGGGTTCCTTTAGGGATGTTATTAAGGAAAAATACCACCCTGTTGGAAGTTATGACGATGTGTATACAAGATGAACCACATTGCAGCATGAAAGAGACCAAACAGTGTCAGATTTCACCAATGTCTTCCATACCTTGCACACCAAGTTGGGTATAAAATATTCTGAGTGATATATGGTACTCAGTTACTGTGACAGTTTTCGTAAATACATCCAGACATAAAGGGATTTCTTGGAAAACTCATCGTTGGGTAGGGCCTATCGATATGCCACCAAAATCGAGATGAAGCTTAAACAAAAGACGCAGTAGTTTGGGTCTGGGAACCACTGACATCAAAAGAAGGGCAAGGGAAGCCCCAACCAATAGAACAAAGGACAGAGAAAATATTGGAAACCTCAGGAAAACTAGTCAAAGCCACAAACAAAGAAGGATAATGAAAATACAAAGAAAGATAATGTGAAGTGGCGCAACTTCCATAAGAGCCCCTAGCATATCACTATTGATTGACACTCACAGAGTTCATTGTTGACTGAGGTTAAATCCTCTAAATCATATGGAGGTTATGACTTTGGGTCAAAACCAGAAAAGGGGAGACAGACCATTGATGTGGAACCCATTTCCACCGTTTGTACCACCAAGATTCAACCTGGTGAACCTGATGAACCAGAGGAAGGTGAGTGCTTCTTTCATTCATAGATGTGGGTGGAAATCACTACATTTCATTTCATCATTCATAGAAGTATCCAGAAGAACCTCATCTCAGCATAGGTCATCAAGTTGCAAGCCCTACCGACAATGGCGCACTCGCAACCCTACACCATCAGATGGATCTGCCAAGGAATTGATCTTGGCATCAACCAATAGTGTCTCCTATCATACAACATCAAGCCATTCAAATATGAGGTGTTGTGTGATATTTATCACGTGGAAGTTTGTGATGTTATTCTGGGCCAAACTTATTTATGGAAACATCATGTTGTATATGAGTCTATGCCTCACAATGTTATTATTACTTTGAACAAGAAATTTTACATGATACTTGAGGTAGTCCCACCTAGTTCTATTTCCTTCAACTCTGACAAGCAATGCAGTAAGGTCATTTCTTAGATCGAGAAGTTTGTCTTCTTTCTGATTCACTATCAGAGTGATCAAACGGTTGTAGCCACATGCATGGCCTCTTTTCTCGACCTCTCATGTAGCAGAAGCAAGTGGATGAGGTCATGGATGAATAAAAAGAGATATTCTCATCACCTACTGGGGTACCTCTCTACTGTCAGATCAAGTATCCCATCGATCTAACCCCTAGTTCATTGCTACCCAATGGTCTAGTCTATCACCACTCTCTGTTAGAAAATAAAGAGATTAAGCATCAGATCCATGAAGTGATTCACAAAGGGAACATATGACCCAACTCATCACCTTATGGAAGCCTAATTGTGTTGGTGCAAAAAAAAGACAGGACATGGTGACTCTTCATTGATTCTCGAGCCCTAAATCAAATCACAATCAAAAACCGATATCTGGTTCCTCGAATTGACGATCTCCTTGATCAACTCAATCGGGACAAATGATTCAGTAAGATTGATATGAGGTTTGGATAACATCAAGTCCAAATAGAGAAGACAGATGTATGGGAGACTACCTTCAAGTCAAAATAAGGTCTTTTTGAATGGCTAGTCATGCCATTTGGTTTCAAAAATTCCCCTACAACTTTCATGAGGATAATGAATCATATTTTGCATCCTTTCACTAGTTATTTTGTGGTGGTGTATCCTCATCTATAAAAATACTTGGGTGGAACACTTGCAACATATTCAACAGGTTTTGTACACTCTGCGACATCAAAAGCTATATTCCAACTTGGAAAAAAGATCCTTCAGCATGGGCATGGCCTAGTACCTAGGCTACATTGTTTATGCATGGTGTGCATGTTTATCCATCAAAGATCGATGTCATGTGTGACTAGTCAACCCCAACCATGCTCATTGAGATTCAAAGCTTGTTAAGCCTTGGAAATTTATATCACAGGTTCATGTTGGCATTCTTCCATATTACATGGGCCCCCATCCAAGTAACTAGGGGTGGCGGTAAGGCCAAATTTTTATGGGGGCTGTCCCAACAACAAGAGTTCAATGATTTGAAGCAACAATTGTGATCAACCCTAGTTCTTTCATTACCTAACCTGGAAGATCCCTTTGATATCGATACAAATGCTTCATACTATGTTGTGGGTGTAGTACGCCCTCAGCACGACCACCCCGTGGCCTATCATAGTGAGACAAGTTATCATATCTCATCCGTAAGTACCCTACCTACGAAAAATAAATTTACTCGATTGTGAAATCCTACTGCCAGTGGATAAATTACATTCTCGGGATCCACACTCATCATAATTCATTGGAGTTCATATAGACACAAGGAAAATTCTATAATGACCACCATCAAAAGTGGTCCAGATATTTGCAGTAGTTCCACCTCAACATCAAGTATAAAATAGGAAGTACGAACGGATTCGTTGATTCCCTCAGTCAAACTCCAGTCACGAAAATAACCAAAGTGCTAGATTATTTTGGGCACAAGACCTCCAAATGGCCCCACCTCTATGAGACAGATCCTGAGTTCAGAAAAACCCACCAGATGTTGGGCACAAACAAAACTATCACTAATTTCCATCTTCAATAGGGGATGTTGTGCCATCGAAGCCATATTTGTATTCGATCAAGCAAGAAAGGGAAGCTTATTTGGGAAGCCCACTATAGTCATGTGGCATGACACTTTGCATTGGAAAATACAGTTCCATTGTTGCAATGACATTTCTACTAGGACAAACTTTGACAGCATGTCAACAATTATATCTGGTCCTGCACTACCTGCGCTATTTAAAAAACGACCACTAAGATACAAGGCTTTTGCACTTGTCTACGTACTCCTGACATGCCTTGGGAATCCATCTCAATGGACTACATGTCGAGCCTTCCATTCACCAAGTGGCTTAATGACTGTGAGTTTTTGGTTGTTGATATTTTTTCCAAGATGGCGCTATTGGTTGCCTTCAAGTAGAAAATAATAGAGGAGAGAATTGCCAAGATCTTCTTTGAATGAGTGTGGGTACACATTGGGATCCCATAAACCATTATCTCTAATCAGTAGAGTCGATTCCCCAACACATTCTGGTAGAAACTTCGGTCATTGCTGGACACCAAGCTCACCAAATCTACTTCGTTCCAATTAAAATCAATCATGCACATCCTACACATGTACAATTAAAACCACACCCTCACCTGGGATGAGATTCTTCCCTATGTTTAGCACAATTACAGCATAGCCATACATAGCTCAACCGACCACAACCCGTTTCAGGTGGGGTTGGGATTTCAACCATTGCATCCCATGGATGTTTCACTACCCGTTACAACCACCAAGGAAGATTCATCGCATGGTCCAACTAAAGATGAAAATGTCACCTGCTTCATTGAGAGGATCCAACACATCTTCCAACAGTTTTAGGATATTTTATAGAAGTCCAATTCCAAGTACAAGCAACACCATGATCAACACCGGGTGCCACACCAATTTCAGGTGGGAGACAAAGTTTGGTTGCACTTGCAGAAATAACGTCTTAGATGGCTTCATTTGAAGCTTCGTCCACTCCATTATGGATCTTACACCATCAACAAGGATATGGGTGACAATACTTTTTAACTCAACATTACCCCCTTCCTTGGCTTGCACCCAATGTTCAATGTGGACCTCCTTCAACATATTTTTCCACCATTATTGGACACCTCGGATATAGCAGAATGGTTGACACCAACAAAGATAAACCCTAAATACATAGAACATGAATCCATTGATCATATCATCGACACACAGGTCAATTAAACTCTATAATAGAGGATCTAGCAGGGCAACTCTTGCACCAAGACAAGTGGCTCACCCGGGGCAAAATTCAATAGAAATGTCCTCATATGATGGGGGAACTCAACGCAGTGGATATCATTGCTTCCTGACTAGGGAGGATTGATTCACGAGGATATTAGTGTCCATCGACCCATTCCAATTCGTTGAAAACATTTTTCTGGCAATTTACTACTTTTAGCAGTTTTTTGGGTCCCAAACTTCCGAGGCCATTTTGAGGGCCGGAGTGACGTTTTTTCATGATCGAGCACCTCAGTAATTTCCAAAGAAGTGATTGAGTCTATGAAATGAATCTCCTCATATGGAAATTTCTAATGAACTATCGTGCGCCCCAAACAGATGTCGTATGCAAAAGTTACGACTCTCAGAAGTTGATGTACTAACTTACCCCAATGGGACCCACACGACTTTTGGCGCTTCATCTCCTAGGGATAGGTTTTTGAATGTCTATGGTTTTGGCATTCATTTTTATTGTGAAACAGATTTCAAAGGATCATTATACTCATCTTCTTCGAAATGAGCTTAGCCTTAACATCTCTTCTCAGAGATAAGTTGTTACCATTCTTGCAAGCTTGTTTTCAATATGCATTTTATAGTTTCATCATATTTGTTATTTAATAGAAGTCAAGTTTCATCATAAATCCAGATCATCGCTATAAATTATTCAATGATACTTATTCATAGTGCATTATACATTTCTTCTTTTAATGTTATATATACATTCGTTCACAGTTCTTTGAATAATTAAATTCAGGGGTTTTGATCTTGGTTTGTATTTTTATGAGTTTGACAACGTAAATTATATCTTCAACATACTTTCCTTCTTTGTTAGTCCATGCTTATATATATTAAGTTAATGTAACCCTTCAGTCATGCATGTGAGTCTAAGTGTTTATAAATTTACTCATTCCATCCTGTATATTTGATTTTTAATTTATTTACTCAGTCTATATTCAGAAAATTTGAAATCAAAATCTTATTGTGTTACTATTCTAATGATGGGCCCTTACTTATTTTTTACGGTACCCATCAGATCATTAAGTCGTTCAATTTCACAATTGTGAAGTCTACGAGATACTTTTTTTTTTTAAACAATCTAGGTATTGTATATAATTAGTGCTACTTAGGGTTTATTCTCATTTTTGTTTATATATAATTACATGTTGCATACAAGCTTGAAGTTACTCCAACCTTACACGTATCATCTTTTCACACTACAAGCCTTATTCGGAGGACATATATCCATGGCAATTAATCTACCTACTTCTTATATTAAGTTATCATTTTTACCACAATTTACTTTCTTTTGAACTAATGTTTATTGTTTAAGTTTTCCTTTCCTAGAGGGTAAATACAAGGGTATAATATGTGGACTGAATAACTCAAATTTACCCAGGCAAGGTATTTTGAGATTATGTTTGCATTAATAAACAGGGTTTGTAAAATACTGGGAATTGTTCACAAAAATTTCAAAGGGGTTTTCTTTTGTCGATATTAGATATGTATCATTCGTTTTTATAGAAAGAGTAAATTTATGTAATATATATATATTTATATTTAATAAGGTTTTTCCATTCTTATATAAGTTTAAGACTCTCAAAAGAGCTATCTTTTTTTTCCTGTTCATGCCTTTCATTCATATGACAACTTTGCATATTTACTGCTATTTTGTCTTGATATTCATCTATCTTAATATCTAATATTCAATGTTATTTTGTTTTGATATTCATCTACCCTAATATCTAATATTCAATCTCGTTGTTTTCAGTTCTATCATGTGTAGATTTTCAGGCCATACATAATTTAATTCTAATTCTACTTAACCATAGTATTTTCATTATCTATTTTAATGCCTATAGATAGCGGTTATGCAAAACATATACTAATATTTAATTTAATAAGTTTATAGTATAATACAATAATCTGTAAATCTATACCTACAAAAATTGAGTAGACATTTTAGATCTATACCTACAAAAATTGAGTAGACATTTTAGACTCATAAGAAAAAGAAATAATTAACATAACTATATAAGGATATATGGATAAAATAATTAACATAGATATATGGATAAAATAATTCAAGTCTTATAAAAAAAAATAAGAGAAAGAGAGAATAAATTTAATTGAACCTATCAAAATTTGGGACATACACGTTAAGTAAGGTTGCTCCTCCCAGCCATAACACTTTTTCACCTCCGAGTTGAGTTTCTGATCCAAAAGAGGCAATAACCCCTGTGGATTCTTGCAGAATTCAAAAGTTAATAATCTTCAGTCAACGGATATTACTTTCTTTTACTTTTCAATCTTCACTTACAAAGAATGACATCATATTCCCTTCATGTATCCTTTATTTATTTTTTCATAGGTCCAGGTCCAGGTCCTTTCCTAGGTCCAGGTCCTTTAACACATGTATGGGCCTCCTACTCTTTTACCACTTGTTAATTTTCAATCCCACACTTACATTTCCTTGTAAATTTTCAATCCCACACTTATATTTTCTTATTTCCTAGAAATATAAGATTTGTCTCTACCAGTTTGAGTTAAATTGAAATGGCTACACCACTTGTCTCTTACTGCCACTAGTCATTCCTCTATCAGTAACCCCTACTTTTAACAGTCTAACTTAACATGCCCTTTTACTATTAATTAAAAATATATCGTTTTCATCTTAACGATTCATCAAATCAAAAAAATTAAAATAAATCATAATTGTTTTTAACAATTCAGGGTATCACATGGATATTTTTTTTCTTGTTTCTTTACTTACTTATATATATGATACTGTGTGATCATTTTGTCAACAAGTTGTATCAAAGCGCAGAGTTGAAGGAACTTGTTACTCGATCTATGAGAGGACGGACACGCCGATCATCACAATCGATGCAAAGAACTAGAGAGAGACACGGTGGAGTTGACACATATCGGAGCTTTGAAGAGGAAATAAGTGCACAGGAAAAACAGACCGAGGAGGTCGCGACGTACGTAATATGGCAGTGGAGGTGCGATCTGGTAGAGGCTGCATGCATAAAGGAGTCGTTGATTGGCTAAGGACACCATGAGAGCGTGGATACTGGGGGCGCGAGGAAGCAGAGGAGAGAGACCGTGGAGGTTGATACCCAATCCTGTGGAGCCACAAAAATCTTGAATTGAGTCGCCAAATTGATACTTCCACTAGTTGATTACTGGAAATTACTGAGTGGAAGTTCTGCTATGCCTCGATTATGGATTTAGTCCTACTCTTTCCCTTGTGCACTTGGTTGAAGAATGGATAGGACAACATAGAGTAAATTTCCATAGATCGTTGTGGGGATCACGACTGTGATTGAGGTTGGATATAGTTTTGTGAAAGATGACACTAATCAAGGCCGCTATGGTATCTGTCAGTGGATGGGAGGTAGAGCCGACGAGAGTGAAGTAAAGTTGAGAATCTCACTATCTCCTTTTATAAGGTTCTCTTCATTTATTAAAGAAACCATTTTTTTATTTTTTGATGGTTATAAGCTTATGGTAATTTTTTTAAATCGTTTATAAGATTGTGTTGAATAATTAAAAGGGGGAATATATTATGTATGGTGATTATAAGATTATGTTAAAAATGGTGAGTTCAAGGTTGGCTCACCATCCGTGAATATTGCAAGGTTTTGGTTGAGAGTGCTTGACCATTTGTAATCAAAGAAGTATATGATCCTCTCGTCTCGATTCAAAAATTTGGAATTTGCACTGAATGTGCTAGGATTTGGTGTTTGTTTTGTGAGGTATCAAATGGTAAAAGTGTCGAATGATAAGTTCGAGGTGGAGAAATTTAATGGAAAATAAAGTTTGAGTTGTGGAAGTTCAAGATGCATGATTTGTTGGTACAAAAAGGATTACAAAAAGCGTTGGAGGGAAGGGATAAGAAATCGGTAAGTATGGCAGATGAGGACTGGGAAGATTTGGGTGTGAGAAATGTTAGTAACATTCGTTTGTGTTTGGAAGATGAAGTTTTGTTTAATATCGTTGGAAAGGAGACAACAAAAGGATTATGTAGTAGAATGGAAAGTCCTTGACAATCCAAATCTACTTGAAGAGGAAGTTGTATACCTTACGGATGAAAGAAGGTGCAAAAATTGTCGATCATTTAAATTTTTTCAATACACTAATTTGTCAATTAACTAGTATGGATGTAAAATACGATGAGGAGGAAAAGGAAGTCACGTTATTTTGTGCATTACTTGAATATTTGGATCATTTAGTAAAATCTATGTGGTTTAGCACAATAGACACCATTAAATATTATACAGTTGTGGGAGCCAGGTTGTGTGAGGAGGTGTCGAGAAGATCCAATTTAGAAACATCAACACTAGATGCAATGGTTGCTAGAGGTCGGGACATAGAAAGGGGGGAGGATTCATGTGGAACATCCAGGTTTAAGTCAAAAGGTAGAAAGGGTAAGGAGAGATGTTGTTACTGCAACAAATCGGGCCATCTCAAGAAAAATTTCTAGAAAAGGCAAGAATATGAGGATGACTCCAAAAGGGAAGAAAATCCAGTTGAATCAAGTTCAAGTATGGTTGATGAAGGTTTATCTGTTTGTAGTATCTCACAATATCAGGAAGAATGGTTGTTAGATTCTTGTGCTTCCCATCACATGTGTTCACATAGAAATTATTTTCATCTTACCAATCTATATATGACAATGTTGTTTTTATGGAAAATGATATTTCTTGTAAAATTGTTAGGGTTGGCAGAATGTTGACAGATATTAGCCATGTACTAGAAATTAAAAAGAATTTGGATTCTTTGGGAGTATTATGGTTGGTATAAATACCTACATCAAGATGGAGGACTGAAAGTGTTGAAGGGAAGTTTAGTGGTAATGAAGTCTACAAGGATTGGGAATCTTTACAATATGGAAGGGAGTACTAACCAACAAAGGTATATAAGGAAGCATATGAATCTAAAGGTTTATGGAATCAACAATTGGACTGTAAAGGGATATAGGAACATAAAGGGCTAGAGGAACTCATACACTAGAAGTTACTTCCAAGTTTAAAATCATTGAAATTATGCAAGAATCATATCTTTGTTGGTTTTGGTGATGAGGGACACATATTGTGGGATCCTACTACCCAAAAAATCACGATTACTAGATATTTGGGTAAGGGAATCTATGTGGAACAACCAAAAGGGGTTGTTCAAGATCACAACATGAGATTTTTTTACAAACTCAAGAAGTCATTATATGGCCTAAATGATACATGAGCATCATCAACGAGCACACGTGCTAGGACAACTTAGTGCCTAGGGATCATTTCGGAATCTGAAACTCTAGGAGTTACTGTGAATCTTTTGGAGCTGATTGGAAAAACGAAAGAAGATCGAGTGCTTTGAAGTTGATGATCACGAGGGATCTGGGAGTTTCACTCCTAGCCTTGAATGTAACCAAACTTAGGTAGTTGTTAGTTTTTTGTTTTCAAGTAGACGAGTAGTCAGGGGGAACCCTAATATCCCTATGAGATAAATAGAGGTTTTGTACGCCCAAATGAGACTGTTGTGAGTTAGTAGAAGATTTCAAAAATTTTAGTTGACATTTGATTAAAGCTATAGACATTTTTATTTTGAATGAATATAACAGAGAAAAATGTAACCAATATGTGGATGTTGTTATTGCTTGCAAATTTCTTGTTATTGTTGTTTCCGTAAATGAATGTATCAAACTGTGATATGTTAGTATAAGTTTCAATTTTTTCTCTCAGGAGAGTTTCGATTGCAAGGAGTGCACATAGTCCACATGGAGTGCGTTGACAGAGATGAGTTAACCTCAGAGAAGCTCAAGAGATATACCGTTGAATCTTCACCAAAAGAAGTGGAAGGAGTGCACATGAAGAACTCTATGTTGGGTTTAGAGAGAGAGAGACAGTGTTACTAAACACTCTGTACGGAGGATCTCTGCAAGGTGTGCATCGAGTAAAAGGAGAATGTCAGGAGGGAGAGAATAATTTATTTTCAAGAAATCCTTCGGATCTGAGTTTATCGAAATCCCTAAAATGAAAAGAGTGTGTGCGAAGTTGAAATATTCACGCTGACCAAGTTGAGGACAGATAACACTTTTCAGAAGTGTATTCGAGGTCCAAAATACGGACTCGCAGGAGGCGCAAAGGTTGATACCTTTGGATACTTAGAAAATATTCAAAGTCAGAGGAAGTCAGAAGCTCAAGAGCGAGAGCGACAGTGGTTTATGGATCACTGATTCAGAGGACCAACAATCATCCAATCAAATCAAGGTGCACAGACCTTATCTTTTTGCACACGCAAGAGAGGGAACTTGCTAAAGTTTTTAAGTACCAAAGTAATTTGGGATCGTCCGATCGTCTGAAGTAAATCTCAACTGTCCGATCATCCAATGTAACTCAACCATCCGATCATTTGAAGTAAATCTAAAGTATCGAATCGTCCAAAGTATATCTAAACCGTCAGTTCTGAAGAACAAGTAGTGCTAATCTGTGGATCCTAGATAAAGACCCGAAGTAAACGTCAATCGTCCGATCCAGAAGGTAGGTGGGATAAATCTGTGGACTCTGCGTAAAGACCAGAAGTAAATATCAACCGTCTGATTCAGAATAACTAGATCTGAATCATTTTTTTTGGAAGAGGAATATCTCAGTTGTCAATCTAGAAGAACCGTCAATATCATAATATCAACGGTCACACTCTGTTGCAGGGCCATAAAGTTCCCAGATGTTAAAATTTTGAGGGTGATCCACAATTGAAACCATGGTATCGGTTAAGAGGTATGTGGCAACTGGAGGTAAATTCTAGGGAGAAAAGTCATTGATCCCAAACCACTCTTGGGCATGCCTGCAATCGTACGTTTACATAAGGACCTATCCCGAGGTCACATGCGACAGGGGGATAATGAAAAGAGAGTTCAAGCCTAAAACCTGAGAGTTCAATCATGCAAAGAAGGAGGTCGCGGGTGTTATAGAACCTACAACAAAGGGCTAAAAGGACCTATGGTAGTTTGTAAGTGAGACCATGAAGGTCTCAAATAGCTAATTCAGCTTGGAGTTGAATATCCTTGACCGGGAGGTCACGTAACCATTAGAAGAGAAAGGGGGGGTTGCATAAAGTGGTATCAGAGATGAATTTTTTATTGTAAACAACAATAAAATGAGAGGCGGAAAAAGAACTCAAAGTTTTACTCTGTGTGTGAGAGACCATCATCACAATGCCATCAAGGAGACGAGTGGAGCCACCTTTAGCCATTCAGGCTGTAGAAAGAGAAATGTAGGAGCTTCATGCAAGATTAGAGGCGATGGAGGCAGCGCAGAGGAGAGCACCTGATGATGGATACATCAGCGATGCCGAGAGTGAATAAGTATAAGTCAAAGAAGATGCAGGGGAAAATGTTGTCGAAGAACGCTTGCTGAGAGAAGTTGTTAGATTGGGAGATAGAGCCAAGGTAGAGTTCCCAATGTATGAGGGAAATTTGGATTCTGAAGAGCTGCTGGATTCGATAAGATGCATGGAAAAATATGTCGACTATGAAGATGTCGATGAAGAGAAAAGGGTGAGACATGTTGTCACCAGACTAAAAGGGCATGCAACACTATGGTGGGATGAAATGCAGGCTGAGAGGAGAAGCAAAGGAAAACAAAAGATAAAGAATTGGGACATAATGGTAGCCAAGGTGAAGGCTAAATTCATGCCCAAATATTATTATATCAATATGTTCAGGAAGTTGCAAAACTTAAGGCAAAAGGGTATGATAGTTAAGGAGTGCACATAGGAGTTCTACAAGATGAACATCAGAATTGGACAAAGAGAGAAAGATGAAGAAAAATTTGCCAAGTATATAAATGGCCTGAGGTATGAAACCCAAGATGAGATCAACAGGATGTCAGTGAAGATAGTGGATGATGCTTATCAGTTTCCACTGAAGGGAGAGGAGATGTTGATGAGAAAACAAATCCAGCAAGGCAGAGGTAAAATCCCAGTCCCGAACAAAGGCAAGGGAGTTGCCCATGACAAGGCACATAAATCCAGATATGATACTAAGAGACCACATAGTCACTCAGAAAGAGGAGGAAGTTCCCTAGGAAGACAAGATGGTGGAAGAATTTATTCTAGGGGAATAGGAAGGAACAGAGGAGAAGTAATGTGCTATGTTTGTGGAAAGACAGGGCACATGTCTTTGGAATTTCCTGAGAAAAAGAAAGAAGGAGGAGGTGAAGCTCACATTTCTAAAGCAGAGAGAAGGTAAGTTGAAGAAAAAGAAGTAGAGGATAGAGCATATCTAATGTTGAGAAAGGTTATCTTAAAACCAGAGGCATAAGTTGAAAATCTAGTGTAGAGGAAGATTCTATTCAGGACATCTTGTACGACTAAAGACAGAGTATGCAAGGTGATAATCGACAATGGGAGAACTGATAACCTAGTGTCCATAGAGATGGTGGAGAAACTGGAGCTGGAGACATATTCACACCCGAAACCATACAAAGTCACATGGTTTCATAAAGGGCACTAGGTAATGGTTACTAAACAATGCTTGGTTGAATTTAAGATAGGAGGATATAGAGATGAAATTCTATGTGATGTAATTCCCATGGATGTATTCCATATTTTGTTTGGAAGACCATGGCGGTTTGATAGGAATGTCATACACGATGGGAGGAAGAATACATACACCTTGGAGAAGAATGGTAGGATGCACATGTTGCTACCAATAGAGGAGAACAAAGTGAAATAGGAATCCATCACAATCATACTTGTCATGAGTGGGAAGGAACTCCCAAAAGAAATTAATAAAAAATAGGACATGCAGTTTGTTGTGGTGAGGAAACCCAGAGTTATCCTTACAAGTACTTTGATGGATGATTTTCCTAAAGAAGTTCAGGAATTGTTGAATAATTTTGCTCACATAGTGGTGGATGATATGCCTAACTCATTTCCACCCATCAGAAGTATCAACCATCATATTGATTTGATACCAGGAGAAAGTCTTCCAAACAAAGCAGCATACAAATTGACACCTCGAGAGAATGAGGAGGTAAAGAACCAAGTCCAGGAATTGTTAGACAAGGGGTTGGTTAGAGAGATATTGAGTCCATGTGGAGTGCCAAATGTGTTGAGTCCAAAGAAGGATAGAGGATGAAGAATGTGTACAGACTCGAGAGCTATTAACAAGATCACCATCATGTATATAATTAATTCACCAAGAATGGATGATTTAATGGATTGTTTAAGTGGAGAAAAATTATTTTTGAAGATAGATTTGAAAAGTGGATATCACCAGATAAGGATGAGAGAAGGTGATGAGTGGAAAACAACCTTTAAGACAAATGAAGGTTTGTATGAGTGGCTTGTTAAGCCATTTTTCTTAACAACTTCCCTGAGTACTTTTATGAGGTTGATGAATGAAATATTGATAGATTTCATTGGCAAGTTTGTGGTTGTGTATCTGGATGATATACTGATATTTAGGAGGACTAAAGAGGAGCATTTGATACACCTGACACTAGTGATGAGGAGACTACAACAGGAGAAGTTGTTGATAAATCTGAAGAAGCCCTCTTTTATGAAGACATAACTCATTTACCTGGGTTTTTTGATATCTTCAAATGAACTGAAGATGGATCCAAAGAAGGTGAATGTAATCAAAGAATGGCCATCACCAAGGAGTATGTTTGAGGTAAGAAGCTTCCATGGATTAGCAGGTTTCTATAGGAAGTTCATAAGAGATTTTAGTGGAATTTGTGCACCAATGATGGATAGAGTGAAGAAGAATCACAAGTCTTTTAAATGGACAGAGGAGGCCGAGAGGAGCTTCAATATACTGAAGGGGAAAATAAGAGAACGACTAATTCTGATCTTACCAAATTTTGGAAAGACATTTCAAGTGGGATGTGATGCAAGTGGAGTTCCAATTGGAGAAATTTTGAGCCAGGATAATAAATCGGTTGCCTATTTCAGTGAGAATCTGAATGGGACCAAGAGAAAATACTCCACATATGATACAAATTTTTACGCCATAATTCAAGCGTTGAAGAAATGGAGATATTACCTTGTTCCACAGGAATTTGTCTTGTATAGTGAAAATGAAGCTTTACAATTCATAACCAGACAAGAAAAATTTAATCAGAGGCATGCAAAGTGGATGGAATTTATGTATAATTTCACTTTGTCATCAAACATATTGTTGTGAAATATAACAAAGTTGTTGATGCATTGAGCAAGAGATGTTTGATTTTGTAAGAGTTTCAGGTGAAGACCTTGGGGTTTGAGCACCTTAAGGATATGTATCATGATGATCCAGACTTCAAGGAAGCATACAAAGCATATGAAAATCTTGTGCTGAGAGACAAGAGCTAGTGAACAGAGTATATGATTCAAGAGGGATTGTTGTTCAAGGGAGATCAGTTGTGCATGCCAAAATTCTCAATGAGGGATAACCATTTGAAGGAAAATCATACTAGGGGATTGGATGGGAATTTCAGCCATGATAAGACATTTTCAAAGTTGAGCAGTTCATACTATTGGCCAGGTATGAGAAAAGAAGTGATAAATTTTGTGAACAAATGCAAAGATCTGCCAACATGCAAAAGGAAAAAGATAGTACACTAGATTGTATCAACGATTTCCAATACCAGAGAGGCCTCGGGATGCAATAAGCATGGATTTTTTGTTGGGACTACCAAGAACGCAAAGAGGATGTGATTCCATATTTGTGGTGGTAGAAAGGTTTTTGAGGATGACACACTTTTTCCCATGCTAGAAGAACAATGATGCAACACATGTTGCAAATTTGTTTTCCAATGAAGTTGTGAGACTTCATGGACTACCCAAGAGAATTGTCTCAGAAAGAGACACAAAATTTGTTGGTCATTTTTGAAGAACACTGTGGAAGAAGTTGGGGGCATATTTGTCCGTAATCTTAACTTATCACCCTCAGACAGATGGAAAGACTGAGCTGGTAAACAAAAGTCTGGCAAACTTATTGAGGAGTCTAGTCACTGAGCATCATAATCAGTGGGATAAGATTCTGCCACAAGAAAAATTTGCATACAATGACTCTCCCAACAGGATCATTGGAAAGAGCCCATTCAAAATAATGTATGGAATGCAAACCAGGGTAGTATCTAAGTTGAGAGACTTGGAACAGAGTGAGATCAGAAGCGTTGGAGTAGAAGATTTTGTTGTAGAAATGAAAAAAATCCATAGCCAGATCAAAAGACAGTTGCACAACTCTAACCAAGAGTACACGCACAAAGTTGATCAACATTGTAGAGAAATTCAATTTGAAGTAGGATATCATGTTTTGGCACATCTCAAGAAAGAAAGGTTCCCTAGGGGAACATATAAAAATTTGAAGATGAAGAAGATAGGGCCATGTAAGATATTAAGGAATTTTGGTGCGAACACCTAGGAGATTGAGCTTCCAAATGATGTGGGCATATGACCCATATTCAACGCTTTAGACATGTACCCTTATAGGGAATATGACTCACAGGGATCAAAAGTTCAAGAGAAGATTCAGTGGGAGAAACAAATGTGTATAGCAGAAAAAACACAGATGCAGGAGATCATTGATCAAAGGATTAGCAAGAAGACCACAAGGAACACCCATATTGAATATTTGGTCAAGTGGAAGGGACACCCAATAGAATATGCCAGTTGGGAAAATGAAGCTGATATCTAGAAGCATGGAAGGTCGGTGCAGGAGCTCATGGAAAGGATACCATAATTTTTTTTCCAAGGGAGTATGATGCTGGAGCATCCTCAATGAGCACACATGGCAGGACAACTCAATGCCTAGGGATCATTTCGACATTTGAAACGCTAGGAGTTACTACGAATATTTTGGAGCTGATTGGGAAAATGGAATAAGGTCAAGAACTTGGAAGATGATGATCATGAGCGATATGGGAGTTTCACTCCTAGCCTTGAATGTAACCGAACTTAGGTAGCAGTTATTTTTTCGTTTTCGAGTAGACGAGTAGTCAAGGGGAACCTTAAGAGCCCTATGAGATAAATAGAGGTTTTGTATGCCCAAATGAGACTGTTGTGAGTTAGTAGGAGATTTATGAGTTTTTAGTTGTTGTTTGATTAAATCTATAGCCATTTTTATTTTGAATGAATATAATAGAGGAAAATTGATCCAATGTGTGGATGTTGTTATTGCTTGCAATTTTTTTTTATTGTTGTTTCTGTAAATGAATGTATGAAACTATGATATGTTAGTATAAGTTTCAATTGTTTCTCCCAGGAGAGTTTTGAGTGAAAGGAGTGCACATAGTCCACAAGGAGTGCATTGACAGAGGTGAGTTAACCTCATAGAAGCTCAGGAGAGATATCGTTGAATCTTCACCAACAGAAGAGCAAGAAGTGAACAGGAAGAACTATGTGTTGGGTTTAGAGAGAGAGAGATAGAGTTACTAAACACTCTGTAAGGAGGAGCTCTGCAAGGAGGAGCTCTGCAAGGTGTGCAACAAGCAAAAGGAGAATTCCAAGAGGGCGAGAATAATTTATTTTCAAGAAATCCTTCGGATCTGAGTTTATCGAAATCCCTGAAACACAAGGAGTGTGTGAGAACTCAAAATCTTGACAAAGACCAAGATCAGGAGAGATAGCACTTTTCAGAAGTGTAGTCGAGGTCCAAGAGACGGACTCGCAGGAGGTAGAAAGTTTGAGACCTTTGGATACCTAGAAAATATTTTAAGTCAGAGGAAGTCAGAAGCTTAGGATGGAGAGCAACAATGTCCGTTGGATCACCGATTTAGAGGACCAACAGTCATCCAATCAAATCAGGGTGCACGATCCTTAGCATTTTTCATATGCAAGAGAGGGAGCTTGAGAAAGCTTCGATGTCCCAAAGTAATTTGGGACTGTTCGATCGTCCGAAGTAAATCTCAACCATCTGATCATCCAAAGTAACTCTTAATCGTCTGATCATCTGAAGTAAATCTCAAGCATCGGATCATCCAAAGTAGATATGAACCATTAGATCTGAAGAAAAGATGGCGTGAATCTGTGGATACCGGATAAAGACCCGAAGTAAACATCAATCATGCGATCCAAATGGAAGGTGGCATAAATTCGTTGACTCCGGGTAAAGACCCGAAGTAAATATCAATTGTCTGATTCAGGAGAACTAGATCTGAATCATTTTTTTGGAAGACAAAGATCTCATCCATCAGTCTAGAAGCATTTTCAATATCATAAGATCAACGATCGCACTCTATTGCAGGGAGAGAAAGTGTCCTGACGTTAAAATTTTGAAGGCAGGCTGCAATCGAAACCACGGTAGCGGTGAAGAGGTATGTGGCAACCAAAGGTAAATTCCAGGAAGAAAAGCAGTTGATCCAAAACAATCTTGGGCTTGCCCACAATCATGTGTTTATGAAAGGACCTATTCCGAGGTCACATGAGATAGGCGGATAACGAGAAGAGAGCTCGCACCTAAAACCTGAGAGTTTAGTTGCACGAAGAAGGAGGTCGCGAGTGTCATATACCTACAACAGAGGACTGAAAGGACCTATGGTAGTTCGTAAGTGAGACCATCAAGGTCTTAGAGAGACAATTCGGCTCGGAGTTGAAGATCCTTCATTGGGAGGTCGCGTAACCCTTAGAAGAGAAAGGGGGGGTTGCATCACTAAAGCATGTACCTAGGAAATGCTACAAGATGTTTGATTACTTCATGGCATGACAAGTTTTTCCAAGAAGTGAGTATGATCATTATTTTTTCCATAAGAGTTTGAATAATTGTATATTCATTATCTTGGTGTTATATTTTGAAAATATGCTTGTAGAAAACACAAGCATGGTTGATATCAGCAGGTGGATGATTCAATTAGCTAGGATGGTTGATATGGAGAATTTAGCAGAAAACAAATCTTTAGCATGGAAATACAAAGAGACAAGAAAAATGGTAAGTTTTGGTTATTACAACAAAATTTTGTGGAGGAGATAATCACGATATTCGATATGAATTATGTGAAAGCAATAAATATTCCTATAGATTCCCATTTCAAGTTTTCTTCAGGTTTATGTCCTATTAATAATGAAGAAAAGGATTATGAGTCTCGTGTATGCTAGTAGGTAGTTTTAAGTATGTGATGATATGTTCAAAAATACATATTTCACATGCATCTTGTGTTGTGAGAAGATACATCACAAATCCAGGTAGAGACCATTGGGTAGCAGTGAAATGGGTGCTTTGGTATCTTAGAGGCATAAGGGTTTGTTCTATCACTTATAATGGTTGTAATTGTTTAGTTTGCAGATATGTTGATTGAAATTTTGTAGGTAGTTGATCCAGGTGGATATCGGTAGCCACCCACCTCTTCCAACTAGCTCAAAACAATTTTCTGACAATTTTGGCAATTTACTATTTTTAGGAATTTTAACTTATGGGGCCATTTTGAGGACCTAAATGAAGGTTTTTCAGGATCAAGATTATCAATTATATGTGAAGGCATGATTGAGCCCCCAAAATTAATATCCTTAACAATACCTTTCCAACAGGCTATCATATGCCTAAAACAGAGATCGTATGCAAAAGTTATGACCTCGGGAATTTGATGTACTAACTTACCCAAATGGGGCCCACATGACTTTTAGCGCTTCATATCCTAGGGTTAGGTTTTTGTATGTCTAGGGTTTTTGGAATTCTTTTTTATTGTAAAAAGGCCTTCAAAGCCTCATTTTAATCATCTTCTTTCGAATGAGCACAACCTTCACATCTCTTCTCATAGATAAGCCACAACCATTCCAACAAGCTTGTTTCCCCTGCATTTTATAGTTTCATCTTATTTCCTTATTGAATAGAAAACCAGTTTTACTATATCTCTATTATTTTTTGTTAAGCACCTATTAATAATCTGTAGTCATTTCGTTCTTCTCATAAAATCTAGATCAGTGGTATCAGAGAGGTCTGCTCCTTGTCATCTTAATGCATGTCCCCAACGAGGTTGGAGTATAAAGAGTTGGGTTTTGAGCTTGTTTCTCTTGAGGACAAAATCTCTCGCACACCCAAGCGACCTCTCATGGAAGGAGAAAAGAAAGACGATGAGATAGGAGATCCTTTCAAAATTTTGATTGAGGAAGCCCTCACGCAACAAAAGAACGAGATGACAGATAGTTTCACACAAATCCTTCGATGGCTAGAAACAGGCGACGCATCTTCTTTGAGTGGAGGTGCCACCCCCTTAAAGGTACAAATAAACTTCGATATTCATATATTTGAAGGTCAGATAGATGAATATGTTGTAGACAAGTGGTTGAATCTACTAGAAGGGTATTTTTCAGTCCATAACTTTTTGAATAGAGAAAATATTACTTTTTCACTCCTCATAGTCGTTCCCCACGTCAAAGATTGGTGGGAAACTTTCTGTGAGAAAAAGGAAAAAGAGGAACCCTCATAATTTATAGTCATGACCACCTGGGATTCCTTCAGGGATGCTATTAAGGATAAATACTACCCTGTCGGAAGTTATGAGGACTTGTATACCAAATGGATAACATTGCAGCAAGAAAGAGACCAAGCAATACCAAATTTCATGAATATCTTTCATACCTTGCGAACCAAGATGGGTATCAAATATTTAGAGTGACATATGGTTCTCAAGTATCACAATGCTCTACATAGATACATCTAGACTGAAATGGAATTTTTGGACATCTCATCCTTGGGCGTGGCCTATCAATATGAGGTCAAAATTGAGCAGAAGCTCAAACAAAATATGAGGCAATTTGAGCCTGGGAACCCCTCATAAAAAAAGCCAAGAAAGGGTGGCTCCAACCCATAGAACAAAGGACAGAGCAAAGATGAACAGTCTTAGGACAACCAGTCCAAGCCACAAGCAAAGAAGGACACCGAAAATACAAAGAAAGATACCGAAAGTGGTATGACTTCCATAAGAGCCCTTGTAATAACACTACTGATTGTTGCTCAAAGAAGTCACTCGTGGCAGAAGTGAAAACCTTTGAATTAGATGCAGTTTCAAACTCTGAGCTATAATTAGAAAGGAAAATATGGATCATTGATGTGGAACCCAGTTCCACTGTTGCTACCACGAAGCTCCATCCTGGTGAACTAGATAATCCAGAAGAAGGAGAAATCCTCTTCCATTCACAAATGTGGGTAAAAGGCACCCCGTTGCACTTCATCATGGATAGCGGTAGACAGAATAACCTCAACTCAGCAGAGGTCATCAAGCGGCCGGCCCTTCTGACAACACTGCACCCACAACCCTACACCATTGGATGGCTCTGCCAAGGAAGCTATCTCCATGTCAGCCAACATCATCGACTATCGTATGGCATCAAGCCCTTCAAAGGTAAGGTATTGTGTGATGTTTATCCTCTCGAAGTTTGTGATGTTCTTTTGGGCCAACCTTATTTATGGAAATGTCATGTTGTATATGATTCTAGGCCTCATAGTGTTATTATTACTTTGAATAGGAAATTGTACAAGATAGCCGAGGCAATCCCACCTAGTGTTATTTCCTTGATCTATGTTAATCAATGCAGGAAGGTCATCTCTCAGACGGGGAAATTTGTCTTCTTTGTGAATCACTCTCAAAATAGGAGAAAGATCACAACCACATCTAGGGTCTCTGTGGCCGACCTTTGCACACAACAGAAGAAAGTAGATAAGGTCATGGAAGAATACTCAGATATCTTCTCCTCACCTACTGGGGTACCTCTTCACTACCAGGTCAACCACCCCATCGATCTGACCCCTAGCGTACCATTTCTTAATGGGCCAGTCTATCGTCGCTCTCTGTTAGAGAATGAGGAGATCAGGCGACAGATCCAATAACTGCTCCACAAGGGGCACATTCATCTTAGTTCATCACTTTGCGGGAGCCCAATCATGTTGGTATAGAATAAAGATGGAACCTGGAGACTCTACAATGATTATCGAGCTCTGAATAAAATCACAGTAAAAAACTGATACCTGATTCCCCGAATCGACGACCTCCTTGATCAAATCACGAGGGCCAAATACTTCAGTAAGATTGATCTAAAGTATGGCTACCACCAGGTCCCAATAGAACAGACAGATGTATGGAAAATCGTCTTCAAGTCAAAGGAAGGCATTTTTGAATGGTTGGTCATGCCCTTTGGTTTGACAAATGATGCATCCACTTTCATGAGGGTGATGGACGATATCCTGCGACCATTCACCAATAATTTTGTAGTGGTGTATCTAGATGACATTCTCATTTACAACAAGACTTGGACCGGACATTTGTAGCATATTCAACAGGTTTTGCACACCTTGCGGCAGAACAAGCTATATGCCAACTTGGAAAAATGCTCCTTCGGCATGGACAGGCTCCATTACCTGGGCTACATAATTGATCAACATGGCATATATGTGGATCCAGCCAAGATCTAGGTCATTCGTAACTGGCCAACCCCAACCACACTCACTGAGCTTTAGATATTCTTGGGCCTTGCCAATTTCTATTGCAGGTTCATGTTGGGATTCTCCTATATTTCATGGGTCCTTAGCCAAATAACCAAGGGTTCTGGTAAGGAGAAATTTGCATAGGGCCAGTCCCAACAACAACCGTTCAACAATTTGAAGCAGTGCTTGTGCTCATCCCCGATAATTTCACTACCAAACCTACAACAACCCTTTGAGATTGAGATAGATGCTTCAGACTATGCGGTGGGTGTCTTTCTCACTCAGCACGACCAGCCCATGGCCTATCATAGTGAGACACTATTAGATGTTGTCTGCAAGTACCCTACTTACAAAATGTACTCGATTCTGCAAGCTTTCCACCAGCGAAAACATTACATTCTTGGGAAGGAGACAATCGTCCACACTAATCATAAGCCACTGCAGTTGATGCAGACACGAGAAAAATTGCAGAATGATCTCCATCAAAAGTGGTCCACATACTTACATCAATTCCACCTCAACATCAAGTATAAAACATGAAGCACCAATCTCGTCGTTGATTGCCTCAGTAGACTGCCAATCGTGACACTCACCACAGTGATAGACTCCTACGGCCATGAGACCTCTAGATGGCCCCAACTCTATGAAACAGACCCAGACCTCACCACCACCTACCAAATGTTGGGTGGAAATACAGTTGTCAATAATTTCCATCTTCAGGATGCGTTGTTGTGTCATCTGGGCCATATTTGTGTTCCATCAATCGAGCGAGTGAAGTTGATCTGGGAAGCCCACTATAGTCGGGTGGCAGGACACTTCAGTGTAAAAAAGACAATGGCAATGCTATAGAAACATTTCTACTGGCTGGAACTTCGACAGGAGGAGGTCAGCAGGTATATCAGGTCCTACATTGCCCGCATTATTGCCAAACCAACCACTAAGAAACAGGGTCTGTACACCTCTCTTCCTACTCCTGACAGGCCATGGGAATCCATATTAATGGACTACATGTTGGGCCTCCCATTCTCCAAGTGGGAAAATGGCTGTGTTTTTGTGCCTTTTGATCGCTTTTCTAAGATGGCAATTTTGATTGCATGCAAGAAGAACATCACAGTAAAGGCCACTGCCAAGCTCTTCTTTGAACGAGTCTGGGTACATTTTGGAATCCCAAAAACCATTGTCTCATATCGGGACAGTCTATTTCTCAGCACATTCTGATCAAGCCTTTGGTCACTACTGGACACCAAGCTCACCAAATCCACGTCCTTCCACCCCCAGACAGATGGCCAAACTGAGGTCGTCAATCGAATTATTGTACATATCCTTCACATGTATAATTCAAAGCACCCTCACACATGGGATGAGAGCCTTATGTATGTCCAGCATAGCTACAACTGATCCCTGCATAGCTCAACCAACCATAGTCCCTTTCAGGTGGGGTTGGGATTATAACCATTAGGTCCCATAGATGTTGCACTTCCCCTTGCGGTCCCCTCAACCAACTTATCTCTTGCTCCAACTGAAGCTGACAAATTCACCTAGTTCATTGAGTGGATCCAGCACATCCACCAACAGGTTTGGGATATCCTATAGAAGTCCAATGACAAGTACAAGCAGCGCCATGATCAACATCAAGTGCCACATAAGTTTCAGGTGGGCAACAAAGTTTGGTTGCACTTGCAGAAAGAACACCTTACAGGACCCCATCGAAATATTTTCCCACTTTGTTATGGGTCATACACCATCACCAAGGTCATGGAGGATAATGCATTTGAGCTCAACATTCCTCCTTTCCTTGGCCTGCACCCAGTGTTCAACGTGGATCTCCTTCGCCCTTATTTCCCACCATTATTGGACACCTCAGACATAGCAGAGAAACTGGCACCAATAGATCTCAACGCTAAATGCATACAATAGACATCCAACGATCATATTGTGGACACATAGATCAAGGACACTCGATAGCAAAGGATACAGCTTTATCGAGTCATCAAAGCAGGGTAGCTCTTGCACCAAGGCAAGTTGCTCACCCGGGGCCAAATTCAGCAAAAAATTCCTCGTCTAATGGGGGAACTCAATGCAATGGATACCATTGCTTCCTAATGAGGAAGGATTGATCTAGGTCAATATCAGTGGCCATGCACCTCTTCCAACTAGCTGAAAAGAATTTTCTGACAATTTTGGCAATTTAGTATTTTTAGCAGTTTTAACTTCCGGGGACATTTTGAGGGCCTAACATGTTGGCATTCCTGTTTATTGTAAAAAGGCATTCAGGGCCTCATTGTAATCATCTTCTTTCAAATGAGCATAGTCGTCGCATATTTTCTCAGAGATAATCCTATATCAAGGGCACTCGACAACAAAGGATACAACTTTATCGAGTCGTCAAAGCAGGGTAGCTCTTGCACCAAGGCAAGTTGCTCACCCAGGGCCAAATTCAACAGAAATTTCCTCGTCTAATGGGGGAACTCAATGTAATGGAGACCACTACTTCCTAATGAGGAAGGATTGATCTAGTTCAATATTAGTGGCCACACACCTCTTCCAACTAGCTCAAAAGAATTTTCTCACAATTTTGGCAATTTAGTATTTTTAGCAGTTTTAACTTTTGGGGGCATTTTGAGGGCCTAAATGAAGATTTTTTGGGCTCGAGCTTCTTAATTATATTTTAAGGCATGATTGAGCCCCCAAAATGAATCTCCTCGATGATACCTTTCCAACATGTTATCATACGCCTAAAACAGAGATTGTATGGAAAAGTTACGACCCCGGGAAGTTGATGTACTAACTTACCCAAGTGGCGCCCACATGAATTTTGGCCGTTCATCTCCTATGGTTAGGTTTTTGGATGTCTAGGGTTTTTTTCATTCTTGTTTATTGTAAAAAGGCCTTCAGGGCCTCATTGTAATCATCTTCTTGCGAATGAGCATATTCGTCACATCTTTTCTCAGAGATAAGCCTCCACCTTTCCAGCAAGCTTGTTTCTACTGCATTTTACAGTTTCAACTTATTTCCTTATTGAATAGAAAACCAGTTTTACTATCTCTCTGTCATTTTTTGTTAAGCACTTGTTAATAATCTATAGTCATTTCGTTCTTCTCATAAAATCTGGATTAGTAGTTTGGACGAAAGTAGATCTACATCAGGTTTTGACATGTGGAACAACACTTGATAAAGTCCATACACAATAAAGTGGTACCAACAGATTCATGAAATGAGTTTTGTTATATAAGTTGAAGTGGTGCTTAACTTATCTTGGCTTGCAGAAAATGTGATGAATAAATGAGGGCACGAGTTAGGTAAATTGTTGTCAAGGTGGAGATTATTGAGCCGTGACAAGCAATTATTCATGAATAGGATAAGGCAGTTCCTCTAATATCTCTAAGGTAGTTTCATACAAGTCATATAGTTCCTATTATTCTAATTATTGTTGAAACAAATCAACTCTTAACACACTTTGGTGGTTCATGTATTTAATATTTTAGTTTGTTGTAACTGTTGAGGTTGTGATATAAATATGTAAGCACGTAGAGGCAAGGATATGTCATGGATTGTAAGCCTGATGTTAGGCGTATCTAATATCCTTTTTTGAGCAATAAAATACCAATATCCCATTGTTCGGTGGATATTTCCATGCTAACGATTTTACCACTTAAAATATTTTGTTTATTGTATCATTATTATTCCTCTTTTCAATATTGTGTTTTCTTGTCTCTTTGCTTTTATATATATGAGTGTGTATTTTTGAAAGAGAAGTTCAAGAAAATTTGATATTTATGTATGGTTTATAAAATATATGTGTAATATACCAGATATAAAATGTATGCAGAACATAAATAAAATGATAGAAATGGCAGAATAACAACAATATAACTAGAACATTCACCACAATAGAACTGAAATGATAAGAGAATAATAACATAAATAACACTTTGAATCAAAGAGCAATGTTCACGAGCCTCTTCGAGGGGGCAACCTCCAATTGAGAAGATCTCTATTACAATAATATCCAAGCTGGGGTTCTCATACCCTCGACTCCTATTTATACTAAAAAGAAGCATCTAGAGAAAGATCCTTCTAGAAGCGGAAGTTTCTATTAGGTCTTCTTACATCCTCCTTATTCTATTTTATTGAAAGGCCTTATTAATATTGACCTTTATTACATCCAAATATATTGTTCTACCAATGTGCGGGTTAGGACCCTAACATGTACGCCCCCTTAAAAACAACCTCATCCTCAAGGCTTGAAATGAGGAAATTGTTGCAGAATGGTAGCTGGTTCCCAAGTGGCATCTGTTGGCGTTGTATCTTTCCACTAGACTAGCACTTCCTTGATGGTTCTATGATGTAGGCAATGCTCACGCTGGTCCAAAAATGATTCTAGTTGTAGACAAATGGATCCTTCTTCAGCTAAATCTAGAAGGTTGGTTTGAATTTGGCACTTAGCTCCAATCACCTCCTTTAAGCATGAAACATGAAAAACAGGATGTAGCTTCGAATGGCTGGGAAAAGCTAACTGATAGGCTACTTGTCCCACACGCTTGAGAACGATATAAGGACCATAAAACTTAGGTGCTAGCTTCTGACAATGCTCGCCCTTGAGGGAAGTTTGCTTGTAAGTTTCCAGTCGAAGAAACACCTGATCCCCTTCTACAAATTGACGTTCAGAGTGACCTTGATCTACTTGTTTCTTCATGTGATTCTATTCCATGACCAAATTCTCTTTGAGTGTACGGAGAATAGCCTCTCGAGATGTAAGTGTTATGTCAACCCCCTGGACCTTCGAGGCACCTAGAAAGTATGAGAGAACTGAAGGTGGATTCTTTCCATATACTTCTTCAAAAGGAGTCATGTGTGTAGATATATGGTATGAAGTGTTGTACCACCATTCAGCTAGGGGTAACCATTGTGCCCACTGATTTTTCTTTTTTGAGGCAAAACACCTCAAACTTGTTTCCAAGCACTTATTTACAACTTCTGTTTTGCCATCATTCTAGGGATGAAAAGTTGTGTTGAGATACAATTCGGTGCCTTGTATCTTGAACAGTTCTTGCCAAAAATTGCTTGTGAAAGTTGGGTCACGATCAGAAACAATAGAGTGAGGCATGCCATGAAGCTTGAAGACCTAATCCATGAAAATTTGAGCCACCATGGATGTTGTAAATGGGTATTGAAGGGGACAAAAATGAGCATACTTGGAAAGATGATCAACAACCACCATGAGGATTGATTTATTTCTCGATTTGGGTAAGCCAGTAATAAAATCCATAGAGATATCCTTCCAAGTAGCAGGTGGAATCGGGAGCGGTTGTAGTGTACACAGAGATTTGATTGTTTCTCCCTTTTTGTGTTGACATACATCACATTCAATGAAAAAATTAAGAATGTCCTATTTTATACCTGTTGGGATCTAAAGATTTCCTAAAAACAACTTCTATGCATCAACCAAAGGTACGCACTGGCATAAGCATTTTACTTGTCGCCTACGTAGGTTCTTACCTTCCATTTTCAATACCCAGCCTCCAGAGATGAAACACCTGTAAAGGAACAACAATTGTAAAGGGAATGACAGTTGTTCTATTCAAAGGAACAACATGACCTGCAAAAGGAACAACAATCAGAACAAAAGGAACAATAGTCGTTACATTGGGTCGAACTAATGTTGAATTAATTGCATTGTAGTATTTACCCAACTATCTAATTTGTTAACCTGGGGTTCATAAACTGACGAAGCACACTCAAAGTATATGCAATATTGAAGCAGGACTAATCTAATATAATGTTTAAGCTACAACTGAAATTGAATAATTAATGTAACACATGACTGAAATAGAATCATTAATCTAACACAGGACTTGGAATTGAATTAATATAGTTGAGTAAATGAAATTAATCTAGGAATGAGAAATTGTGTGAAGGAATTAATCTAGAAATGGAGAACTACATGAAGTAAAAGCAAGTACAACATGTGAAGAGTTAAATAACACAACAACATATGTGAGCTCATGCCAATGAAACAATCTTCTATTACAATAACCAATTCAATCTTCATAAAAAAATAATAAAATCATGAAAACCAAAACCATGAATCAAAGCTAAGAATCCCTTTCTCTTTCGAATCCTAATGACTACCATTAATGACTACTCTAATTCTCTACATACAACTGAAATCTCATGAAGAGAGAGCACTCTCTTTTATACATGAGAGCCTTGAAGATAAGATAACCATCTCATTATTACAGATCTACTTTTCTCTCAACCTATTTCCCATTATTACAAAATATAATCCCTTTAAACCCTCACACATATCTCTCATATATTTTAGATAAGATATTCCAACCAAATCTCCATGATCTTCTCCTTGGAATGGGCTTGAATTATCTCCTCAAATATTGAAATGGTGGAGGAAGTATTCGAGAAGTCCTTCGAATTAATCCTTCACATATTCCTACACATTATAAAGCTCACACATATTTGAGATATATATGAAAATATGTTAATTTTCTAACATTTAATCACAAATTCCCTTTTAATACTAAAATGACCATGTGTCTTCTCCTTGGTACCCTTAAAGGTCAATCTGAGGGAACATGTGTTGACGCAACTCCAACGAGACATTTGGTATTTAGAGGTTACTTCAAACCTCTAGAGTGGGAGGAAATTAGATCCAAAGTATGAAGGATATAGTCTAGAAGCAGACGGACTATTGAGATATCGAGGAAGGATGTACATCCCTGAATATGGGGATATTCGAAGCATCATACTGAAAGAAGCCCATAGAGAACTTTATTGTGCGCATCCGGGTGTGAAGAAGATGTATGCAGACATGAGGAAGTTCTTCTTTTGGGTAGGGATGAAGAACGATGTAGTCCATTTCGTTGCCAAATGCCTAGAGTGTCAACAAGTGAAAGCTGACCACCATCACCCTGCAGGCCTCCTACAACCACATGATGTTCCGATGTCCAAGTGGGAAGTCATCTCTATGAATTTTGTTGTGGGGTTACCGCTCACATCTCATAGACATAATGCCATTCTTGTGATAGTTGATAACTTAACCAAGAGTGCTCATTTTATTTCGATTAGATACACTTATGATGTCACTTATGTGGCATGTGTGTTTGTAAGAGAGGTTATCCGTTTCCATGGGATACCTAAGAAGATCATTTCCAATAGGGACTCCAGATTCACTTATAGGTTTTGGACAAGTTTGCAGTGAGCATTGGGGCCTCAGTCGAACTTAAGCACAGCTTATCATCCTGAAATAGATGGGAAAACTGAGAGAGTAAATCAAGTCATGGAAGACATGCTTAGGATGTATGTCATGGATGATCAAATCCAGTGGGAGAAGTACCTACCTTTGGTAGAGTTTGCCTACAATAATATTTTTCATAGATCCATCAGAATGCCACCCTACAAAGCTCTATATGGAAGGCCATGCAGAATTCCATTGAGTCGGGAAAGATTGGAAGACCGAGTAACAGTTGGGCTAGAATTGATTCAAGAGATGGAGGAATAGGTGGTTCAGATTAGGTAGAGACTAAAGGAAGCACAGGATAGGCAGAAAAGTTATGCGGATGCACACAGGACCGAACGAAGTTATGAAGTGGGAGACTAGGTTTTCATTCGTATCAGGCCTAATAAGAGTACCGTATGGTTCGAGAAGGGGACAAAGTTGTCACCTCGATTTATAGGACCATTCAGAATCCAAGGGAAAATTGGACTTGTTTCCTATCGTCTCGTACTACCACACCACTTGCATAAAACTCATAATGTTTTTCATGTATCTGTTTTACGTCATTATGTTGTTGATGAATCACATAAACTAAATTGGAAGGAATTGCAGGTATCGAACATGGGAACTCTCACGGTAGAACCGTTATGCATATTGGTCTGTAGAGTCCGATGGCTCAGGAACCGTCTGGTAGACCAAGTTAAGGTCCAATGGGACAAGTATAGTCCAGGATCTGCTACTTGGGAAGACGTCGAGACACTACGATGAGACTTTCCCTCACTTTTTTTTACCACCTCGAGAATATGTTTCTCAAAGGTGGGGTGTATGTAACACCACCTTTTGACTTAGACAACCAAGATTACCTGAGGCCTACACTTTTATTTTCTACTCACAGTGAAACTATTAAATCATACACTTAAACTTTTAAGACATATGAACCTTTATGAATGTTTAAATATATTCGGATAATGATGGATATGATGCGATATATTGTGAGAATGTAAATTTTATGAATGTTTAAATGTTATTGATGATGATGTATATGATGCGACATATTGTATGAATGTGAATCCTATGAAGGTTTAAATGCTATTAGAATGATGTTGGATATGATGCAATCTATTTTGTAAATGATATTTTATGAATGGGTGATGAAATTGAATTATGGGATATTATGAGATCTATTTCTAACTTGAAAACTTTCATGTTAAGTTGTTGGTACATGGATACCGAATTGAAATGATGATTGTATGCAATTACATGATGATAATGCATAGAAATGTATGAGTTTATGTTACAGACTAATCTACAGGTCATGGGCTATGAAATAGCCAAGGGATAATAATGATGAAGGTGAATGTCATGACCACTAGCCGAGAAACATTATGGTATGAATATTTGTATGTGAAATTATATTGGTTTGGATGCATTGCTATGATATGTGGACCAGTGCAGGATTTTCAGGTGATGAGACTGCCCAAAACCGAATAAACGATGACAAAACTCCCCGCAACACGGTGCCACTGTATATTTCATTGTAGGGTGTGGACCCTAGTTATGATTAGGAGGGGTGGAGGCATTTCCCACTGTGTATCCTCCGAAATCTGAAGTCATGGGAGGACGGTGTTAGCTCATGCTCCCCTAGACGTGTGATGATGATTGTCAGTTGCCTGCTTGGGAAGCTTGGTTGAGATAGTGACACTTTCGCTTACGGGTTCTATTTGAAGTTAGGTCAATATAGTTGACACTCCAAGATAGTCCAGCAGAGGAAGGATAGGAATGAAGATGGAAGTAAGTTAGAGAGGAAGGATGAGTAGAAATAGTTGAGAAAGTGTGGAGATTTGTCTGATGGTGGAATTTCATGTTTTTCCTTTCTAAAAAAAAAATGTGTATATATGAATATTCATAATTACGTAACTAAACCATAGTTGTCTAAATTAAATTGTTGAACTAGATAATTGTAATTAAAGGATTTCGCAAACATTTGATTCGTTTATTGTCTTTTATAAAAGAATAGTCTTGTTTATTGGATTGGATGCATACATAATTTACTATAAGGGTGATGGTTATTGATTATTAGTACATGCATGAGACTTGTATGTACCAGCTACACATGCATTTCTTGTACATGTACATTAGTATGTATGAGTTTTCTTGGCTTACTTACTAATAATGTCGGTTAATTGTTATGAATGTGTAAACCATGTTTCTTTTCCTTTGTATCATGAAATACTTTAACTTCGAGACGAAGTTTCCTGAAGGGTGGGTGTATGTAACAACCTTGGTTAGATAGTTGCATAGGGTTTATCAAGTATAATTAATTAGATAATTAACTGTCCTAATATGTTTTAGTTAAACAATGTTTATTTCTTAATAACATTTATTAATTAATTATTTATTTATTAATTAATTGTTTATATTTGTTGATTGATTAATTAATTAATCAATTGACTCATTAAAGGTTTGTGTAATGAATTAAAGGGGCTTAATAATTTTAATTTATTTAATTAAAGACTGTACGTATGCAGGGGGGAATGAAGCATTAAATGAAGGATAAGGTAATAAAGGCACAGGATAAGGTAATAATGGGGAGGATAAGGTAATTAATTGGGAATAGGGAGTCGGTGGATGGGGGGAGATATGATGGGAGGAGTCTGACGGGAGAGCATCATGATTTTTTTGGGGAGGAAGCATTTTGGAGGAGGGGCATTGTATTTCATGTTTGGCATATTTTTTGGTGTTGGGAGTTTGGTTTTGGGGGTTTTTGTGAATCATTGCAGGGGGCACCGGGTTACTGGGGGTTTTGGGCATGGGGGCTAGGATTCCTTACGGTTTCCTGGAGCTAGGGAGCCAAACAGGTTGCTCCTAGCTGGCTGGGTGGTTAGTCGATTTGGGTAGGGTTTGGTCAAAGCAACAGGGTAGACAAGGCAACAAGGAGGACAACCAGATAAGTGAGAGCTTAACATCAAGAAGAGGTACTTTATTTATGAATTTTATGAGTTATGTGATGATTATGTAAATTATTAGCATGTTGTTCGTAAATTTAATTCATGCTCTGGATAAATTAAATTTTCTGTTGAATATTATATGCTTATGCGATGATTATTGAATTACTTAGGCATTGAAAGAAATTTATGTTTAATTGTATGAATTTTATTAGGCTTACTTAAATTTAGATTCCTACAGTCTTGGCTATGGGTATGGGCCATGAGGATGGGGGAACTGAAAAGGAGCAGGCGGGGTAAAATTGTTTGCCAAAAAATGATATGGATGAATGTGATAAGGAAGAAGAGATGAATCCAATGGAATAGGTCTCAAATAATGGTCAAAAAATTTCCAGACTTGTTTTTTTTTTTTTTTACACCTGCAAAGTTATACTCTGGTTTGAAGAATACTGTAGAGAGGAAATGTCCAAATGCTTAACCAAAAGGAAATGTGTATTTACTTAGCAACCTGAACATAGTTGCACGACAATAGATCTTGTCTATTTTAATTTGTTTATGTTTCTGTCCCCAAGGGTTAGGTATTCAAGGGTTCTATAGACAAGAGTTTTCCCTGTGCTATAGCTCTCTGATATACGTGCGGGGTCCAACAGTAGTACTCGGCCTAATATCTCAGGGCACTAACTAAGGGGGATAGACCGTACCCTTTGCGGTACTATCCGACTACCCAGGTACTAGAGAGTATCTTCTCGAGAGCTATTCTTGGTGACACTATAGTAATCAGGCGACCGATCGATTTATATAAAGAGGGCTTCAGGTAATATAGGTCAATTTGTACACAGGTGTTGTCTGATGTGCTACCACTCGAAGGGGTACCAACATGGGTTACAAGGGTAGCCAACAGATGTGTGCTTAAGTACCACTTATATTTCCTGCGTGTATGAATCCCTTAACCGTGGGTTTATGCATGTAACTCTTGGGTAGGTGTTATATTATTTTCATGTGTGTGCATGGGCACATAAGATATGACAACTACGTCTGGCGATCCCTCTAGCAGTGGTCTTTGTGTCATGTGGATCGGGTTCTTTCCTAGGGGGGTCCCAAGGGGCGGTAGGTATGCCCCCCCTGGTTATGCGCAACATTCGGCAATGGACGGTAGCCTGGGGCAGCGGCCCAAAACTTTTTTTTGGTTGTTTTTTTCTATTTTTAGGGGATTTTGCTATTTTTAGTGGTTTTGTAAATTAATCTTGGATTAAGGGATTAGGGTTTTGGTATCTACGGAATACCTAAAAACATTGTATATATATTGTATAGTGAATGGTGAAATTCGATATAATGAATATAAGAAAGGTTTTCCCGGTTGAGGGTTTCCGGTATAAAATCTCTGTGTACTCTATGTATGGGCCATTGATTAAATTATGTTTTTCTTTAGAATCTATATGCATTTCTTTACTTCATAGGTTTAAAACTTACATGTGGTATTAGAGATCATTTTTGGCTTCAGAGGGATGCCTTTGTTGTTGAGGGTTTGGCTCGGTCTTGATAGATCAAGTTTATCTTGGGTCTGTGATAAACCTGGGTTTAGTGGGAGCTTTTGCAGTGGAGATTCGATTATAGAAAGAGGAATGGAAAGATCATATAGAATCGAGATAGAGAAGTTCAATGGTAAAAACTTTGAGCTATGGAAGCTCAAGATGGAGAAACTTATTGTAGACAAAGAACAATGGATCGATGTGGATACTGGTACACAACCTACTAGTACACCATCTACTAGCACACAGGCTACTGGTACACAACCTACTAGTACACAAACTACTAGTACACCACCTACTGGTATGTAAAAGGAATATTGGGAGAAGTTGGACAGAAGAGCAAGGAGTACTATTCGACTCTGCCTGGCAGATTCGGTGTTGTTGAATGTCTCGAGAGAATCTACAGCCAAGGAACTATGGGATAAGTTGGGGAATTTGTATCAATCAAAGTCCCTAGTAAACAAGTGGTTTCTTCGAAAGAAGTTGTATCATCTTAGGATGGAAGATGGAGATTATGTGACATAACATCTAAATGCCTTTAATACTATGGTAAGTCAACCTGGATCTATTAATATTACGATTGCAGAAGAAGATAAGTGTATTACTTTGTTATGTTCTTTGCTAGACTCTTGGGATAATCTGGTTGTAGCAATAGGTAGTACCACTCAATCTACATTGAAGTACGAGGATGTAGTTGCATCCTTGTTATCTGAAGAGATGAGGAGAAAAATAATGGATGGTCATAGCACATATGCTTTATTTATAAGAGGGCATACCCAAGACAAAAATCTTGGTAATCCTTTGGGGTAGAGATCTAAATGTACAGGTAGATCTAAGCCTCTAGGAAAATATTTGAGGAAATGTTGGACGTGTGGTAAAACAGAGAATTATAAGAAAGATTGCAAGTCTGGGAAGATTGAAAAACCAAATGGATCTAATAATAACTCTTCCATAGAGGCGAAAACCTCCATTGAAGAAGGAGGTGATGTTTACCTAACATCTACAAGTACAGATGCAGACCCTGATGTATGGTTGATAGACTCCAGTGCGTCATACCATATGATTCCTCACAAGGAGTGGTTCTCTAAATATGAAAAATATGATGGTGGTGATGTATTCCTAGGAGATGACTTGACAAACAAAATCATGGGATATGGAAGGGTTAATTTGTTGCTAAAAGATGGAAGGATTAGAACTCTCCCGGGGGTTCTTCACATTCCAAAACTTGCCAGAAGCCTAATATCTATAAGCAAGTTGCATGATGCAGAAGTGGATACTATATTGGAAAGAACACTTGCAAGATGGTACGAGGAGCGATGGTATTGATGAGGGGAGTTCGGTGTGGAAATATGTACAAGTTTTAGGGAAGAACTTATAATAATGGTTGTAATAGTTCTATTGTCCCTGAGCAGAGAAATGAAGGAGACAAGACCAATATTGTCCCAAAAAAGAAGACCATGCTGTGGTGTCAAAGACTGGGGCATATTGGAGAAAAGGGCCTTCGAGCACTACACGGTAAAGGTATGGTTGAAGGTATGTCTAATTGCACTCTGCATTTTGATTTTTTTGAACATTGCATATATGGTAAACATAATCGAGTAAGATTTCCATCTGGTGCTACAAGAGCAAAGGGGATCTTAGAGTTGATACATAGTGATGTGTTTGGACCCATTCTTGTTCCATCCCTAGATAAATTTTTGTATTATGTTTCATTCATAGATGATTTTTCAAGGAACACGTGGATTAATTTTCATAGAAAGAAATCTGAGGTATTTGATAAATTTAAAGAGTTTAAGGCTTTGGTAGAAAACCAGACATAGAAACAAATAAAGGTATTGAGAACAGATAATGATGGAGAATTCTACGGAAATGAATTTGAAGAATTCCGTAAGAAGTGTGGTATAGCAGGGCATAAGACTACTCCATACACTCCTCAGGAGAATGGAGTTGCAGAAAGGATGAACATGACACTGATGGAAAAAACAAGGAGCATGCTCAGTGGTGCCGAGTTAGGACAAGAATTATGGGCAGAGGCAGTGGGTACAGCATGTTACCTGTTCAATCGATCACCTTCATCAGCGTTGGATGATAAAACTCCACACAAGGTATGGTATGGAAAGAAACCCTCTCTTCAACATATTAGAGTGTTTGGTTGTGATGATTATGTACATGTTCCACAGGAAAATAGGAGTAAGTTGGATAAAAAGGTTGAAAAGTGTATGCTTATTGGTTATAAAGATGGTGTGAAAGGTTATAAGCTTTGGAACCCATAAACCAAGAAAATTGTTTACAGTCGAGATGTTGTTTTTAGTGACATAAAAGATGTGTCCAAACAAGAATTCCTACGAACGCAAGATGAACCTAAGAAAATAGATCTTGAGTTGGATGATGCAAAATTTGAATCATCTGAAGAAGAGGAAGCATAAGAAGAAGAAGAAGAACCTCATACCCCAGTATTAAGGAAATCAGTGAGAGATAGAAGGAAACCATAAAAGTATAGTCCACCTGATTTTCGGTCCAATTTTTATTTATCTATTACTGATGACGATCCCAAAACTGTCAGGGAAGCAGTGAGTTTAGAGGATAGTAAACTCTGGAAGAAGGCCATGGTTGAAGAAATGAATGCCTTGGATAAGAATGAGGCATGGGATATAGTTGAGTTGTCAGTTGGAAGAAAATCGGTTGGCAACAAATGGTTGTTCAAGAAGAAGTTTAATGCACAAGGTAAAGTGGAGAAATACAAAGCTCAGTTAGTAGCAAAAGGTTATTCCCAGGTAGAGGTAATTGACTTTGGTGAGATTTTTTCTCTTGTTGCTAAGTTAACTTCTATCAGATTTATTTTATCTATTGTTGTTTCTTTTGATCTTGAAGTGGAGCAGATGGATGTGAAGACAACATTCCTACATGGGGATATGGAAGAATAAATCTACATGAAGCAGCCATAAGGCTTTGTAGTAAAGGGAATGAAAGAGCTAGTCTATAAGCTAAAAAAGTCACTATATGGTCTGAAGCAATCACCTAGGATGTGGTACCAAAAGTTTGACACATACATCATTAGATTGGGATTTGTGAGAAGTAGGGCTGATCACTGTGTATATTCTAAGCAGGTTGGTAATCATTTCATTTATGTAGTGTTGTATGTTGATGACATGTTGTTGGTAGTAAATAACATTGATGTTATCAAGGAGGTGAAATCACAACTATCCTTCAAATTTGACATGAAGGATCTCGGTGCTACTAACTTCATTCTGGGAAGGTTAATTAAAAGAGATCATGCAAACAAGAAACTATGGTTGAATCAGAGAAAATATGTTGAGACGATATTGCATAGGTTTAATATGCATGGAAGTAAACTGGTTAAGGTTCTTATTCCTATAGGTGTAAATTTATCTACAGATCAGTGTGCCAAGACACAGGAAGAAGAAGAGGACATGTCCCATGTTCCATATGCCAATGCAGTTAGCAGTTTGATGTATGCAATGGTTTGTACTAGGTCAAACATTGCACATGCAGTGGGATTTTTGAGCAGGCATATGTCAAAACTAGGGAAGGAACATTAGACAACAGTAAAGAGGGTCTTCAGGTATTTGTGTGGCACTACCAATTATGGATTGTGCTACGAAAGAAGACCGGGATTGGAAAGAGTGGTGGACATACATGGCTTTGTTGATGTAAACTGGGCTGGAGATCTGGATCGTAGAAGATCTACAAGTGGGTATATGTTTAACCTATTTGGACGAACAATCAGTTGGATGAGAAAAAGACAAGTTGTAGTGGCACTCTCAAGTACAAAAGTTGAATACATGGAAGCCACTCATGCAAGCAAGGAAGCAGTATGGTTACAAAGATTATGTTCAGAGATTGGGTTGGTACAACAAGTAGTGAGATTAGATTGTGACAGTCAGAGTGGAATATTCCTAGCAAATAATCTATCTTATCATTCGAAGAAAAAGCATATTGATGTTTAGTATCACTTTGTGAGAGACATGGTTGAGGAAAAGAAGGTGTTGCTGGAAAAGGTTGACACTTTGAAGAATGTTACAGATTCATTAACAAAGCCTATGAGCATAGAAAATTTCTCCTACTGTAGAGTAACAATGGGTATGTTTGCCCTGGATTGTTGATTATATAATCCTCTGGAACCCTAGATGCAAAGAAAACAACAAGTGGGAGAATGTTCGGTAGGTGTTATATTCTTTGCATGTGTGTGTGTGGGCACATCAGATATAACAACTGCATCTGATGATCCCTCTAGTAGTTCTCATTGTGTCATGTGCATCGGGTGCTTTCCTAGGGGGGTCCCAGGGGGGGTAGGTATGCCCCCCCCCTGGTTATGCACAACGTTCAGGGTAGCGCCCCAAATTTTTTTGGGGGGCGGTTTTTGTTATTTTTAGCAGATTTTTTTATTTGTAACAGTTTTGTAAATTAATCTCGGATTAAGGGATTAGGGTTTTTGTATCTACGGAATACCTAAAAACATTGTATATATATTGTATAGTGAATGGTGAAATTAGATATAATGAATATAAGAAAGGTTTTTCCAATTGAGGGTTTCTGGTATAAAATCTCTGTGTACTATGTGTATGAGCCATTGATTAAATTTTTCTTTGCTTAAGAATCTATATGCATTTATTTACTTCATAGGTTTAAAAATTATAGTAATGATAGATCTTTGTGGCTTAAAGACAACAGAATATGTCTCTACCCTGAAAAAAAAAAATTAACCCACACTTTCTGCCAAGGAAAGTGCTTTGATACCACTTGTAATATACCAGATATAAAATGTATACAGAACAGAAATAAAATGCTAGAAATGGCAGAATAACAACAATATAACTAGAATCTTGGAAAGAAAGGAACAAAAGACTCTTCAGAAGTTTATCCCTCCCGTGGCAACAATGTTGGCATCAATGCTATCGCAACATCTTGGAAACTCTCCACCTTCAGAATTGGTCCGACGCAGACTTGACCAACATTCCCTCCGAACTCCCCATCCTTCGGAATTGGACTCCACTCCCTTCCCCTCCGAATCCCCCCTCCTCTCCTCTGACCCCCCCTTCTAGAAGTCCCCACTTTTGGTCTCCTCCCCCAGAGGATTTCATCAAGCTCAATTTTGATGGGGCCTCTAAGGGAAATCTAGGCGTTGTAGGCTTCGAAATAGTCTTTCGCGACCATCATGGGCACATTCTTCTCATAAGCGCAAACTCCATCGGTCATTCCATGAACAATGCAGCAGAACTCTGGGGTCTTATCAAGGGACTGCAAATAGCCATCAAAAACGATTTCACCAAGTTAATCGTTGAGGGGGATTCTCAAATCATCATCAACTTGCTGCAGAGAATTTTAAATGGAGCCAACCCGGACAGAATATCGCCTAGCTGGAGACTCTTACATGGCCTATAGATCATTGCAGATTCACTGAGACCGAATCTGGCTATCATTCCTGCCCACATCAGGAGGAAGGCGAATCAAGTTGCGGATGAACTGGCTAATCTGGGCACCAAATGGAGTGGGTCGGAACTCCTATGCAACTGAACCCTGGAACCTGATCACCCGATTCTCCAACATTGTATCCGCAAAGCTGGAACGATGGATGCTCCCCCGGATGGGGTGTTAGTGCGGCACACATGGCATACAACGGAGGCAGGCACCAGCCATCGGGGCATGGAGCCATGTGACGGGCTCGTGCCATCGTCCGCCACCCTCCTCCAGCATTAACTAGCTCTCAATATGACATGAAAGTGCATTAATGCAGTCTCCCTCTCCTTATGCGCGTCTTCGCATGGCTCAGCTACTATTGTTTGTTCCTCATATCTGCTGGCAGTCCGAAGGGCTCCCCCCTTTGTTGCCATGGCCTGGTCCTGCTAGAATTCTCTAGCTCGTTGCAGCTCCTATTCGCCTCTAGGCCTTCTGCCTCTGCCTGGTGCACCTAGTCTCTGCGGCCATCTACAAGAAGAACATTATGTCGCGACCAAGGGGGAGGCCGCGTAGGGGTTCTCCCTGGAAACCCCGTCGGCCTTCGGTCTCACCTCCTGAGTCACCCTCCATCTGCTCCTCCCCTCCCCTCCAGCCCGAGCCTTACATTACTCCCTCTCCCGCTCCGCCGGTTATGCAGCTCAATTGTCTAGCAATCATACCCCGGACGCTGAGCTCCCCCTCGCGTCTCCTTCTCGCCCCGCCTGTGGCTGAGCCGACCCCTATACTAGTCATGGACTCTCTAAGGAACTTAGAAGGAGAGCCTCTTCCTCCGCATAAGCCTGGGAACACTGGGCACCCATCCTTTGACTCCTTCAATGGAGAGCAACTTAAAGAAAGCCTAGCCATTCTTTACGGCTTGGTCTTTGAACTCTGCCAAGGGTTGGAGGATCTTCAATTTCACTTGAAAACCACATATGCAAAGGTTGAGGTCCTTCTACAGCTTCTCTCCTCCATGCACGAGGCTTTCCACTCGGACCCGGCAGGAGCGACTTCAATGCAGGAACCCTGTACAACTACCGATGGTGGAAACATCACGAAGCAGCGCTCAGCAGAGTTCGGGATGGAACAAGTCGGGCACGAGACCATGGTTGTGGAGGTGAACTCAGCAGAGCGACCGATGCACGATACCATGAAAGATGCCGAGGGAACTGCGAGCAAAGAGAAGGTCGAGGTGCAATGGGCGGACTAGGTGACATATGTCAAGGAGGAACCTTGGACCGAGGACTTCCACGACACCTGGCCAGGTTATATGCCAAATGTCTAGGCCTTTAGTGTTATCTGGGATCTTGTTAGCTATTTTTAGTTTCAACTGATGACCAGGGTGTCTAGGCCTTTTTTCTTCTTAGTTTATCTCATTGCTTGTGTTGACTACTATGCTGACTGGACTGGTTTCCCCTCTGTTGGGGTAGTCAAGTAATTACAACATGACTATCTTTGTATTTTGGCACTTCACTTTGGTTCTGTAAGGTTTTTAATATATCATACTTCTTACTTAAAAGAAAAAAAAAAAACCAATATAACCAGAACATTCACCACAATAGCATTGAAATGATAAGAGAATAATAATAGAAATAACACTTTGAATCTGAAAGCAATGTTCATGGGCCTCTTCAAGGGGGCAACCTCCAATTGAGCAGAGCTCTATTACAATAATATCCAAGTTGAGGTTCTCATACCCTCGACTCCTATTTATACTAAAAAGAAGCATCTAGAGGAAGATCCTTCTAGAAGCGGAAGCTTCTATTAGGTCTTCTTACATCCACCTTATTCTATTTTATTGAAAGACCTTATTAATATTGACCTTTATTACATCCAAATATATTGTTCTACCTATATGCGGGTTAGGACCCTAACAATATGACAATATAAAAGAAATCAATAAATAAAAATGAAAAAGAAATGGCAACGACTACTCTTCATATTTAACGACAATCAGATATGGATAGTTTTAAAGCTTCAATGAGGAGGGAGTACTCCGATGGTCATATTCAAGATGCAAAGAGCTTTTACAAATTGGTTGAGTGCGAATTCCTTCCTTTACTAATAGGTTTTCAAAAGCATTGATAGGATTAAAGAGTTCAATCATATTCAATTCGAATTAGACTAAATTCCATTCGAATTACCATCTAAGAATATAATCATAATTGTATTCCATATATTACTTTTTCATCATGTTTGCTTGTTGTTGGTAATAGGTTTTGTTTTCTTCATTTGTTTATTAATAATAAAAGATTGATTTTTCAAATAATCAGTGTTCTTCAGCAATTTTTTTAATCATTTTGATATTTTGAATATATTTATTTTATTTTATTTTTGTTACAAATTGAATTAAATATAAATCAATTTGAAAATTTTAATATAATTTATTTATTTATTTTTATTACAAATTAAGTTAAATTTATATTTATAGATGAGTCGACTATGAAAAATTTAGAAGTTATTTGCATCATTTACTTTTTAACTTTTTAACTTTAAATCCATGGCATAATTAAATACATGAACCTTAACACATATTGTAATTTTGACTTTTATAGTAAATTTCGAGGCATACGGGCAGCTTGGTTGGTTTAAGCTCAACCGTCTCATAAGCTAAGCCGTAAATGGGAATAACATAAACCGTTAACCGCAATGGCACATTGACTTAGTTCTAAGACATGAATTAATTTTAGCAAATTTTCATGAAAGGAATGAATTTAAAAATATGAATTAATTTTAACAAATTCCCCAAAGCTAATGAATTTAAAAGTATATTTCCGTGCCATTTTGTTGGAAATGTGATTTTTTTAAACCAATTTTAAATCATTTTTCAAATTTAAACTTTCTGCCGCTGCACAAAAATAATACCTATTTTTGAATTTAATATGTTCTGCTTTTTTGCTCGCGGGTAAATCAAGATCTGTTGCGAAATTATCTCTCTCTCTCTATATATATATATATTTAAAAAAATTGTGTTTTTTTTTTAATATATTTTGACTTTGTTATGTTTTTAAACTTGTTTCTGCTAGTTAATCAATTCACATTTTTAACTTGTTTAAATATGTGAACAGTCACCGTGTAGTTTTGGTATCGATTTTCATAAAATTTGTTGTTTATCCGAGTTTCTCTATTAGAGTTTTTCTTTTTGGATTTCAGTTCTGCTATGATTTCCATAAAATTCTATTTTTATGGGAGCAAAATTTGATTATTATCTTTGTCAATTAACGTTTTCTATATTTTGTTTTTGGTATCGAATTTCATATTGTTCAAGCGTTATGTGCTTATCGAAGCTAAATTTGATCGATTAATTGTGTGGACCGACATTTTTCACATTTAGTTTTAATTGTGGTATCAATTTTGATCAAGTTCTCTACTTATTGGAGATAAATTTAGCGGAAGAATTGAGTTTGATTATTTCGAGCTGCAAACTGGGTATTGCTTACAGGTACGGCGAAGCCAGCCTACACCCTTCCCCTCCATATCACTGGGCTCTGCCACATGTATCATGTCCTCCGCCAATTTCAGGGCCTTGAATTAAAATATAAATCCAAAATATATTTATAGTGTTAAATAATTAATTATTTAACATTATAAATATATTATATATCTCTATTTTATTTTTAATCATGTATTGAATAAATATGAATTAGCATAATCATAAATAGTTATACTTATAGATAGTTAATGTGAAATGGTGAAGGACTAACCCTAGGTTTTTAGGGTTTATGCAGGCTGGTGAGAGGTCTCCTCGCGTGGAAGTAGATTAATGATCGACCTCAGTTGATGTATTACTCCGATGATCTCTTGTCACAAGCTCTGAACAGGTTGTGGATAGTGCTCCGATGATATAGTTCTTCTCCAACAGTTAATGGCGATGTGAAAGTTGATCATCCATGAGTTGTGGAAAATTAATTCAAGGTGGTATTTTATAGGATTTGTCGGGGGTTATCATTACTGGTATTTCATAGGGTTTGTCGGGGGTTATCATTACTGGTATTTCTCCATCTATCTCTCTCACCAATTATTTTTCTGTGAAATCACATCTCGCTGCGGAGGTGCATTGGAAGGCCTTGGAATGTATCTTTTTAATTTGCAGTGTATATAGTCCCTATTCAGTTAAGGAAGCCTTTTGGGATAATTTCTAGAACACACATGTTATATAGGTTGATAATACTATCATTGGTAGAGACATGAATTTCCCTATGGATTTTGAGAGAATCCCTTTACTCATTTTTCCAAAATAAATTGGAATTAGTTGGGTTGAAGGACATTCAACCAACATCACTAAGTCCTACCTAAAGTAATAAAATATGAGTTTCAGATGGTATTCTCAAATGGTTGGATAGTTTTCTATGTTAGAAATAATAGATGTGCTCGTTTAACCATAGATAATATAGCAATACTGTCACCGAACCATAGAACAAAGCCACCCCCAAGAACCTTAACCTTGACAGAGAATGATTCTAGAAGCAAACTCTAGGCCTAATAGCCAATCAATGTAGCGTACCTCTCTTTCTCTCCATAGCTAGCATACAAGGCAGAAAGTCCAAACCATAACCAATATAAAGTCCGAGCCTAAACCGAGAATACAGATTGCAGTAGGTGCAGTTGTAGCTACGCCCTAGACTTGCGCACTTACCCAGTTTCTGTCGTGTGCACTTCTTCACTACTCAAATTTCGAGCTGTGTGTGTCAAATGAGATCTGGCTACCTGTATTTATATTGTTTTTCCTGAGCTGTCTAGGGTGGCTTCTCATTCTTGAGGCTAAATACTTAATATTAAATTTTTCCTTGAGCCAACTTGTCTTCTAGGGTTATGTTCAATGCTTTAGGGTCTCTTCTTGCTTCCCGAAATATTCTATTCTCATCAGGTTTACATGTGGAGGTAAATACCTCCCGCAACTACCATAATATCAACACTCCCTCTTAGCTAGGGAGGTATTGAAGGCAATGGTCTTGAGCACAAACATACCATTCAACTGGTAGCATCATCATAGAGCTCCATTATCACTATCATCTTATCTGCATCATCTCTAGAAGCCATACTCCATCTAAGTAATAAGGAATGATGTTGATTAAGTTACTCACTCCACAGAGTGATACAAGGACCATTCTTCTAATCTGGAAATATGTCCTAGAAGAATGATTGTCCCAACAGATGTTAAAATCTACGCCATGGACTATAGAGACCATTCCTATAGGAATGCCAATCTAGGACTATTTTATAATCGAGTCATATGCACCATAGAGATCCGTCTCAACCTATATTCCTTAGAAAATATTGGTCTTGAACCATTTTCCTAATCGATCCATAAACTGTTCCTTAGGAAAATACTAGTCCATGTTATGTCAAAAAACTGTCGACCTAGATCATTCTCCACAGAGAGAATACATGTCCACCAACAATATGTTCTATCTGGACCATTCTCTGCCTGGAGAATGTCTGTCCAAAAGCACACTGACTATCCATGTAGATGATAATCATTTTCAACACTATTGATAGTCTACATGGCGAGTAGAACAATGCCATTCAATAGAACACAATTGTGTCTATCCGTAGTAGTACTCAACTACAATCCACCGGTACACTACCACACCAAGTAACACATAATTACTTAATCAGTGACACATAGTCATAACCAATGGAACACATCCACCACAGTAGCATACATCTATTGTCCAGAGACATACAGTCTCCATAGAAATTACATCATATGATATCAACCTGCACAGAAAAACAATCTCACGATATAAACTTAGTCATCTCGACCATTATTCCACTCACATCTGTGAGATCTGGAAGAGAATATGCCCTCAGAAAGTAAAACATCAGTCGTGAGCTATCTGGACTATTCTTCTCAAGCATAAAAGAATAGTTGTCCTGATTTCTTAGCCTAGACCATTCACCTAACTCGGCCATTCCTCTGGCACTAAATAAAGTGCAACCTTGAGAGAACAAGTCTTCCATAGGGAATGTCTATCCCTGATTGTTGAACCTCGACCATTTACCTAACTAGGCCATTTCTTTAGCACTAAACAAAGTGCAACCTAGAGAGAATGAGTTTGCCCTCGGGAATGACTATTCGGACCATTTCCTAAGGAAATGACTATCCTGCACCAACCTCCAAAATGGACCATTCTTCAAAACTTCTCTCAACTGTGAAATTCGAAAGAATGACTTCCCGCCGAGGTGGACCATTCTACTTGACCACTACTGAGAGTGACTTCCAAGAAGAAAGACTATCCTAGACCATTCCCCCACACTAGACACAAGGGGAATGGTTGTCTATGCTACATCAACAATCTATAGAACCATTTTCATTGTGAAACTGATCGCTCGATCTGGACCATTTTCCGAACTGGAAAATGCATGTCCGTTAGAAATCTCAAACCACTTTCCGAACTGGAAAGGAACTGCTCATCCTAGACAATTTTTTGAATTGAAAAATTATTGTCCATAAATCAATAACACATCAGTGTTCCCTTCCAACCTGGGACTAATATCTTCAAGGAAGTCGTATCCATAAGCTCCATCTTGTTTCTTGAGTACGCAAACATTTTCCATCTTGGACAGAGGCTTTACCAAAATATCTTTTATCTTCTCATCTGTGGAGATATATTGGAGAACCACTTCTATTTTTTGGACTTCATCAAGGAGAATGTAATGATTGATCTCAATGTACTACGGTCTGTCTGGGAAATTGGTTTTCTCTAAAGAATTCATATGGTTCTAATTATTATAATATATCATGGTTGAATTCAACACTTTTGTTTCTTGGTAGCTCGTAACATCGTGGCAAGGCTTAAATTGAAACATATCCAAGTAGCACTTCTTTTGTCATCATGAGAGTTTGTTATGGATTTGCAATCCATCATCATGAACTTATGAGTAACCATTCTGATATATTATTTCTATTATAGAATGTTTTCACCATGGTTTTGCTATGCATGAGAGGCTCTGCACCAAGTTGTTTGAATCCATGCACGATTGTCTTCCATCTTCATACAAGGGTCTATTTTTGGCATACCTCAAAACCTTGAGGTTTCTCTACATATGCTTCTTGTTCAATTACTCTGTTGAGGAGAACAATCCTTACATTCATCAGATGGAAAATCCAACCCATGGATATTGCAGAAGATATAATGGCCTAGGTAGAGGTATGGCTGGTTACTATAAAAAGTTATCATCATAGTCTTCTCCCTCCATCTGGGAGAACCTATAGTTCTAAATCTTGAAATGCTTCCATTCATAAAGTTTTCATACATTGTTCTTCATCACAACTTCTATTTCTTCTGCTTGATTGCTTCTAGTGGCTTCAAACCAAGCTAGTAGTCCTATGATTCTCGATATAATGACGGGTTGTTCTGGCTTTTCTTTCTTTCTTGGAATCTTCATGTTATTCCTCATATTTCTCTTTAGCTCTTGGGTCCATGGATTTTTCTATAGATTCCATTCCCTGAAGATTGCAACTTCTTCCTTTCATCATAGGATCACATATGTGGATGGAAAACCAAGGATACTTTAAGGCTTCTTTTCGAAGAAGACTTTTTCTAAAGTCAAACTGAACACGTGCTTGCTTTTCATGGTTGCTACCATCAATGGGAACATGGATAGATACCTCATAATCCTCAATGGATCATATTGTTTAGGATTATCTCCCTCCTAATCCTTTCTTCATGCATGAATGCATGCTCTTCTTTTGGAATTATATAATCATCTCCCTCCATCTAAGAGAGTCCACACTTCTGTCTACATCATTATTTCCTTCTTCAAAGTATCACAAGTCTTTTTCTAATTTCCTCTCGATTGTTGAATTATTTTTGTTTTTACTTCTTCTGGGTTTCTTCAAGTTTGATTCTGATGTCGACTTATCTTACAGTTGTTACTTATGTAATAACTTCCACATGAATCGTTACCAAGGATTGTCAATGTACTTCATCTTTTCATCTATAATGCTTGACTTGTAGTCATCTTGATAACAATCCTTGTCTTGTTATTCTTCCACAGGTATTGTTTCACTTGAACATCTTATATTCTAAGAAATAGATATGCAAGATATGTACATAAACTATGTAAACATGGTATGCACAAGAATTATGAAGAATATTGTTACCTTGTCTTAGAAGAAGAAGTTTGTTTTATCCTTCTTGGCCTTCTTTGAGGGTTCCCTTTCTTCGGAAACTGATGCTTCGTGTGTTTCCTTCCTTTTATTTAACTCGAGACAATGATTCTTGTAGTGACCATATTTTCGACAATTGAATCATTGTATTTTTGACATATATTTTTCTTGATTTGGTTTCTTCCTTGAGCCAAACTTCTTTTTATTCCTGAAATTCTTGAACCTTTATGTGAAGGCTTGATCATAGTATTTATTTTGGGGTTTCACTTTTGCACTAATCCTTGATTCTTCTTGTGCACAGCAAGTCCGTAGTTATTCAAATGTAAGATAGTCCTTCCTTGTGTTCATGCTTGCAGAAAATGCATCCCATGTCTTGGGAAGTCCATTGAGTACTATATTTACAAGTTCGTTCTCTGAAATAATCCCTTCAATAGCTTGTACTTGATATCTTAATTGAAATATTATCAGAAGGTATGATGTTATGCTAGCATCATAATTCATTTTCATGTCACAAAGCTCATTCTTCACACTCATTACTTTTCCAATGTTTCTGACTGAGAAGAGGTTTGTTAGGACATCATACATCTTATTAGATGAGTCAAGATGGGAGATGTAGGGTATCAAGTGGTCTTTTATAGAGTCCACTATGATAGTCATAGAATTCATGTCATTGTCTTTGAACTTCTCCATAACTACAACGTTCTGATGTTCCTTCTCTTTTCCTTCTTTGATGCAGACCCCCTATCCCTCCTAAGGGTTGTGCGACCTCTTGGTCAGGACCTTCTGATTCTAGAGATGAAATGGATCTTTTGGTTCTGAACTGGAACCCTTCAGACAATTACACAGGTCCCTTACGAATGCTCAGTTGTCTTTTTTGGGCATCAAGCGTGAGCTCCCACAATGCACGACCAAGGGTTGTGACCAAGTGCTAAGCCGAAAACGTGCTTATCGGGGATCGGGACTTCCCGAGTCAAGTGTCCCGTCTTCTGGTCTCTCGAACCTCCAGTAGCCAAAATGCCGAAATGGTTGGCGCTCGCTCCTTCAGGATTTTGCGTTTCACAAAATCTGGATGTAAGGGATATCCTTGCACCTTAGGGTCTCTGGTCGCCAAAAATCTGCAATACCCGACGCCTATTCTTTCGAGATTCCGCGTTTCATGAAATCAGGATGCACAGGATGTCCTTGCTCTTTAGAACCTCTGGTCGCCGAAAAGCCGAAGTGCCCGATACCTCTCAATTTTGGGATTTCATGTCTCGCGAGATTAGGATACAAAGAGTATCTCTACTCCTTCAGGTCTTCGGTCACCAAAAATCCAAAATGACCCGACGCCTATTCCTTTTCGGGATTTCTCATTTCGCAAAATCAGAATACAAGGAGTGTCCCTGCTCCTTGGAGTTTCTGGTCATCGAAAAGCCGAAATGACCTGGTGCCTATTCCTTTTCGGGGTTTCATGTTTTACGAAATCAAGATGCAAGGGGATGTCTCTGATCCTTGGAGTCCTCGGTTGTCGAAAAGACAAAATGTCTGACTGTTGAAATGTCGAAATGCCTTGGCATTCGATCAACGACTCACAATAATCCCTGTGATCGACAACTCACATCGAATCGCGATTTCACTATTTCGCGATTCGGGGTTCTGAGGGACTAGAACCTTTGTCTCTCCAACTCCCGGTACCTGAAGTCCTGAAATGGACCAACGGTCCAGATCGCCTGTGATTGATGGCTCTGATCAAATTGCGACTTCGTGATTTCATGATTCAGGGTTCTGAAGAACAAGAGCCTCTATCCTTCCACCTCCCAGTACCCAAAGTCCCGAAATGAATGTCGAGAAACTCTCGCCGTAACCTCCTCGTAGCTCTACCTGATCCGATGGCCTGTGGGGTTTCGGTGTTCCTCCTCAAGGATTCTCCACCGTCCATTCGGATTTCCGAACTCTCCTCCAGTATCTATGCAGGGTTAAAGCATGTGCTCCCTCCTTCAATCAGACGGTCTGCGGGGATTTCTACCTCGATCCAATGCTCGACATCGTTCTTCCTCTTGAGCTTTTACTCAATTTTGACTTAGGATATTTCTAAGTCTGCGAAGACTCGGTCTTTTCTCCTTCCAGGGAATGGGTTCCTAGATCCCGATAACACTTTCCAAAGTGTTATTCCTCCTGAGCTTTTTCTGGTTCAAGCTTTGGTTCCCGCACACTCCTTACGTATGAGGGAGTTCGATAGCTCAGATTCACGGTGTTTTCTCTCTGGCTCGATGCACACCTTGCAGAACTCCCAGTGAAGAGAAAACAATTCCACAACATTCCTCCCTAGCTCGATGCACACCTTGCAAAGCTCGAAATGAAGAGAAATAATTGAAACTGCCAAGATCTCACAATTCCATTCACTTGTTTATAAAACAGAAAATAACAGGAAAATACACACAGTCCAAGCACAACACATTTAGATCAATTTTCCATTTGGTTATATTCACAAGTTCCCAATGGCTACAGATTACATTCAAAATTATAGTAACTCAAAAAAAAAATCCTCCTGCTAACTCACAGTCCTCTCTTACAACTAATTTTTCTCTATATTTCCCCCCTCTCTAACTGGGTGTGTAAACTTCTACATAACTCAAAGATGTTTCTAGGGTTTCCCTTGGCTACTTGCCTACTCTAAGATTGCTCCTACACTATCTAAGTTCAGTCACATTCCAGAGCTGAAGTGGAAACTCTTGCTCTGTTTACAATTTTCAAAATGTGCCTCAAAGGGTAAGTTTCAGCATTAGTTCAAGCATGCCTCCAAAGGTGAATTCCAACGCTGAGTGAAGGCGGATTTCTAAAAATCAACTGTAACCGTCAACGTTGAATTTTTTAGGGAACTCACACGTGTTGAGTGGTCCTGCCTCTATGATGCAGGAGCATCTCTCCATGCCATTCCGTCAACCATGTCAGCGCACACTCATTCATGTGCTGAAAGGGAGGCACAGCCTCATTTTTGAATTTGAATTCAATGTAAATTAATGCCTTAGGCTGGTGAGCCATGAATGCCATGCCTTTGCGCAGGCTGTAGATAAGATAGGCATTTATTGTAGATCTGCTGAGATCTAGTTCTGGATAGCAGACTAGACAGCCATTGATTGTAAATCAATAGGGTAGGTAAAATCCTGGAGGGAAGTGCTAAGAGCACCTCAGGTAAAAGAGATCGAGAGATCTCATTTTGAAAAGAGGGGGATACATGTAGACAGAATGCATGTAGAGCTGAGGAGAGCTCGAGAACACCTTGTAAAATATACAGGCATTTCCCATTATTAATACAGAGCAGTTTTTCCTGCATTTTCTGTCATTATATGCATGTCTGTATGTGTGTG
>ML778658.1:1649352-1659484 GCA_009831015.1 Picea engelmannii | reverse complement strand
TCCCGATAGGGAAAATCTCCGATAGAGAAGAGCGTTGACCCGTTGACCATCGGAGGTCGGGGTATTGTTTTGCATGAGAACGGTGTTCGCGTGGACCGCAAACTCCCGAAGTGCGATTTCCCGAATTTCGAAAGGGAGATCGCAGAAAGGGAAAACTGTGGGTAGGAGAACTCTCGAGAGGAGTTGAAGAGCATTGATTCTTCGGGCCTGTTGAAGAAGAAGGTCCTGGTGAGAGCAGGGGGTCCGGTCGTGAGGGTTGCGGCCTGACTGATCTCTTTGCGTCACTCTACGTGCTTGCTAATGATGCTCCTGCATCATACTACCCTTGAAAAAAATTCATAGACTCTTGGCCATGAGCTCCTCTATTGATTTTCCCTGCTTTTGGATAGCATATTTGTTTTCCCAACTACAATCTTCTATTGGGTGTCCCTTCCATTTGACCAGATACTCAAAATAAGTCTTCCTCCTGGTATTTTTGCCAATCCTCTGATCAACAATTTTCTCCATCTGCGGCTTTTCTGCTACAGGCATCTGTTTCTCCCACTGAATATTTCCTTGATATTCTGACCCTTCTGTGTCATCTTTCCTGTAAGGGTATAGGTCTGAAACACTGAATATGGGTGAAATTCCCACACCATCTCGCAACTCGATCTCATAGGTGTTTGCATCAAACTTCCTCAAGATCTTACAGGGTCCTATCTTTTTCATCTTCAACTTGTTATATGCTCCCCTAGGGAACCTTTCCTTTATAATATGTGCCAAAACCTGATCTCCCACTTCAAATTGAAGTTCCCTGTGATGTTGATCAGCTCTGTTCTTGTATTTCTAGTTATAACTTTGTAATTGTTCTTTGATCCAACTATGGAGTCTCTACATTTCAGCAACGAAATCCTCTTCTCCAGCGCTTCTGATCTCTCCCTGTTCCAAGTCCCTTAACTCAGACACTCCCCTGGGTTTCATTCCATAGAGTATTTGGAACAGGCTCCTTCCAGTGCTTCTGTTTTGTGAGTCATTGTATGAAAATTTTTCTCGTGGAAGAATCTGATCCCACTAATTATGATGTTCAGTAACCAGACTTCTCATTAAGTTTCCCAAAATTCTATTTACCACCTCAGTCTGCCCATCCTTCTGAGGGTGATAAGCTGAGCTGAAGGAAAAATTTGTCCCCGTCTTCTTCCACAACGTCCTCCAAAAGTGACCAACAAATTTTGTGTCTCTGTCTGAGACAATGCCCCTGGGTAGGCTGTGAAGTCTTACAACTTCTCTGAAAAACAGATTTGCAACATACGTTGCATCACTCGTCTTCTAGCATGGGATGAAACGTGCCATCTTTGAAAACCTATCCACCACCACAAATATGGAATTGAATCCCCTTTGTGTTCTTGGCAATCCCAACACGAAATCCATGCTTATTGCATCCCAAGGCCTCTTTGGTATTGGCAATGGTTGATACAATCTAGTGTTTTTTCTTTTCCCCTTTGCATGTTGGCATATTCTACATCTATTCTCATACCTGGCCAATAGTACGAGCCGCTCAACTATGAAAACATTTTATCATGGCCGAAGTGTCCAACCAATCCTCCACTATGCTTCTCCTTCAGAAGATTGTCCCTCATTGAGCATCTTGGTATGCACAATTGATTTCCTTTGAACAACAGACCTTCTTGAACCATATACTCTATCCACTGACTTCTATCTCTCAGTACAGGGCTTGTACATGCTTCATAGGCCTCCTTGAAATCTGTATCATCACAATACATATCCTTAAGGTGTTCAAACCCTAAGGTCTTCACCTCGAATTCCTGCAAAATTAAACATCTCCTGCTTAACGCATCAAAAACTTTGTTACTATTCCCAACAATATGTTTTATGAAAAAAGTAAAATTTTGCATAAATTCAACCCATTTTGCATGTTTGTGATTCAGTTTTTCTTGTCGGGTTATGGACTGTAAAGTTGGGTTATCGTTGTACAAGACAAACTCTTGTGGGACAAGATAATGCCTCCATTTATTCAATGCTTGAATTATGGCATAGAACTCCTTGTCATATGTGGAGTATTTCCTCTTAGTCTCATTCAGCTTCTCGCTAAAATAGGCAATAGGTCGATTTTCCTGACTGAAAACTACTCCTATTGCAACTCCACTTGCATCACATCTTACCTATAATGTCTTTTCGAAATTTGGCAAGACCAGAATTGATCGTTCTGTTATCTTCTCCTTTAGTATATTGAATCTCTTTTTAGCCTCCTCTGTCCATTTAAAAGACTTGTGTCGCTTCTTCACTGTATCCATCATTGGTGCACAAATCCCACTGAAGTCTCTAATGAACTTTCTATAAAACCTTGCTAAGCCATGAAATCTTCTTACCTCGAACATGCTCCTTGGTGACGGCCATTCTCTGATCACTTTCACCTTCTCTGGATCCATCTTCAATTCATTCGAAGAGATCACGAAACCCAAATAAATGAGTTTTTTCTTCATAAAAGAGGATTTCTTCAAATTGATTAGCGGCTTCTCCTGCTGTAGCCTTCTCATTACTAGCGTTAAGTGCCTCAAATGCTCCTCTTTAGTCTTTCTAAAAACTAGTATATCGTATAGATATGAAACCACAAACTTTCCAATGAAATATTTTAGAATTTCATTAATCAGCCTCATAAAAATGATCGGGGCATTCGTTAAGACAAATGGCATAACTAGCCACTCATACAGGCCTTCATTTGTCTTAAAGGTTGTTTTCCATTCATCACCTTCTCTCATCCTGATCTGGTGATATCCACTTTTTAGATCTATCTTAGAAACGAAATTTACTCCATTTAAATAATCCATTAAATCATCCATTATTGGTAAAGGGAATCTGTACCTGATGGTGATCTTGTTGATGGCTCTCGAGTCTGTGCACATTCTCCATCTTCCATATTTCTTTGGACTTAACACAGTTGGTACTGCGCATGGGCTCAAAAATTCTCTGACTAAACCCTTATCCAACAACTCTTGGACTTGGTTCTTCACCTCCTCATTTTCTCGAGGTGTTAATCTGTACGTTGCGTTGTTTGGTAGGCTTGCTCCTGGTATCAAGCCGATATGATGACTGATACTCTTGATAGGTGGCAATGATTTTGGTAGCTCATCCACCACTATATCAACAAAATTATCCAGTAGCTCCTTAAATTCTTTAGGTAGATCATTCATTGATGTACTTGTAAGGATGACTCTGGGCTTCCTCACCACAATGAACTACATCTCATGTTCCTCCTTGGCTTCCTTCAGGAGTTCCTTTCCACTCATGAGAAGTATTATTGTGTTGGATTCCTCTTTCATTCTCTTCTCCTCCATTGGTAGTAACATATGCATCCTACCATTCTTCTCCAATGTATATGTATTCTTCCTTCCATCATGAATGACATTTCTATCAAACTTCCATGGTCTTCCCAACAAAATGTGGCATACGTCCATGGAAATTACATCACATAGGATTTCATCTTTATATCCTCCTATTTTAATTTCAACCAGGCATTGTTTAGTGATCATTACCTGTTCTCCTTTTTCCAACCATGAGACTTTGTATGGCCTTGGATGTGCAGTTGTCTTCAGATCCAATTTATCCACCATCTCTGTGGATACTAGGTTGTGAGTACTCCCACTATCAATGATCACCTTGCACACTTTATCCTTAGTCTTGCAAGTTGTCCTGAAGAGACTATTCCTCTACACTGGCTTTTCAATTTCTACCTCTGGTTTTAAGAGAAATTTTCTCAACATCAGGGATGCTCCATCCTCTGCTCCTTCTACCTCAACATCTCTTCATTGTGCTTCTGAAATGTGGGCTTCTCCTCCTTACTTCTTATTCTTGGGACATTCCCAAGACATGTACCCTATCTTTCCACAGTTATAGCACCTTACTCCTCCTCTACCTCTTCCTCTAGAAGAGTTTCTTCCACCATTTTGTCTTCCTCTTGAACTTCCTCCTCGTTCCGAGTGATTGTGTGGTTTCTCAGCCTCATCCTTAGATTGATGTGCTATGTCACAGTTAAATCCCTTCCTTTTTCTTGGGACCGAGCTTTTACCTCTTCCTCACTGGTTCTGTTTTCTGTCAAGCTTCTCCTCTGCCTTCAGTGCAAACTGATAAGCATCTTCTACTGTCCTCACTGACATCATGCTAAGTTCATCCTGGATTTCATATCTCAAGCCATTTGTATATCTTGTGACTCTTTCTTCGTCTCTCTCCCATTGTCTAGTTCTGATGTTCAGCTGGTAGAACTCCTTGGTGTACTCCTTGACTGTCATCCCTTTCTGTCTCAGGTTCTGCATCTTCCTGAACAAATTGATCTGGTAATCTTTGGGTATGAACTTATCCTTCAGTTTGGCTACCATCCTATCCCAACTCTTTATCCTTTATTTTCCTTTACTTCTCCTCTCAGCCTGTAGTTCATCCCACCACAGTGTTGCATGCCCATTTAGTCTGGTGACTGCCTGCTTCACCTTCTTTTCCTCATCGACGTCTTCATAGTTGAAGTGTTTGTCCATGGACCTTATCCAGTCCAACAGTTCTTTAGAATCTAGATTTCCCTCATACATAGGGACCTCTATCTTATCTCTGCCACCCAATCTGGAAACTTCTCTCAACAAACGTTATTCTACAGCATCCTCTCCTGCAACTTCTTCAACCTCAACCTCTTCAATTTTCGCATCACTGACATCCCCAATGTCAGGTGCTCTTATCTGTGCTGCTTCCATTACTTCCATTCAGGCGCAAAACTCTCGCATCTCCCTTTCTACAACATGGTTGGCTAAAGGTGGATCTCATCTTCTTGGCGACATTGTCTTGATTGTCTGTCACACACAGAGTACAACTCTGAGTTTTCTGTCTCCATCTTTTTCCTCCTTCACCTGAAATCCACAGACAAAAAATTAGGCTCTGATACCACCTCATGCAGAAACCCTATCCGTCCTAAGGGTTGCGCGAGCTCCCGGTCAGGATCTTATGATTTTGGAGCCGAAATGGCTCTTCTGGTTCCGAATTGGAACCCTTAATACAATTACACAGGTCCCTTATGAATTCTCAGTTGTCTTTTTCGAGCATCAAGCATGAGCTCCCACAGTGGATGACTAAGGGCTGTGACCAAGTACCAAGCTGAAAAGGTGCTTATCGGGGACCAGGACTTTCCGAGTCAAGTGTCTTGTCTTCTGGTCTGTCAAACCTTCAGTAGCCGAAATGCTGAAATGGTCGACACTCACTCCTTCAGGATTTCGTGTTTTGTGAAATCTAGATGCAAGGGATATCCTTGCACCTTAGGGTCTCTAGTCAATGAAAATTTGAAATACTCGGTGCCTATTCTTTCGGGATTTCGTGTTTTTCAAAATCAGGATGTGCAGGATGTCCTTGCTGCTTAGAACCTATGGTCGTCGAAAAGCCGAAGTGCAGGTCACCTCTCGATTTCAGGATTTCACATTTCGTGAGATCGGGATACAAAGAGTATCCCTGCTCCTTGGGGTCTCCGGTCGCCGAAAAGCCGAAATGACCAGGTGCTTATTCCTTTCCGGGATTTCGCGTTTCACGAAATCAGGATACAAGGAGTGTCCCTACTCCTTGGATTTTCCGGTCGCTGAAAAGCCGAAATGACCCAACGCCTATTCCTTTTTTGGGTTTCATGTTTCATGAAATAAAGATGCAAGGGGATGTCTCTTCTCCTTGGATTCCCCGGTCGCCGAAATGCCCGAATGTTGAAACATCGAAATTCCTTGGCATTCAATCAATGGCTCACAATAATCCCTCTGATCGACGAATCACATTGAATCGCGATTTCTCTATTTCGCGATTCAGGGTTCTGAGGGACTAGAACCTCTATCTCTCCAACTCCCGATACCCGAAGTCCCAAAATGGACCAACGGTCTAGATCATCCTGTGATTGACGACTTTGATCAAATCGTGACTTTGTGATTTGATGATTCAGGGTTCTGAAGGACAAGAGCCTCTGTCCTTCCACCTCCTGGTACCGGAAGTCCCAAAATGAACGTCAAGAAACTCTCGCCACTAACCTCCTCGCACCTCTACTTTATCCAATGGCCTGCGAGGTTTCGGTGTTCCTCCTCGAGGATTCTCCATCGTCCGTTCAAATTTCCAAACTCTCCTCCTGGATCTATGTAGGGTTAAAGCATGTGCTCCTTCCTTCAATCAGACATCCTGTGGGGATTTCTACCTCGATCCAACGCTCGACAATGTTCTTCCTCCTGAGTTTTTACTCTATTTCGACTTAGGATATTTCTAAGTCTACGAAGACTTGATCTTCACTCGTTCCAAGGAATGGGTTCTTGGATCCCGATAACACTTTTCAAAGTTTTATTCCTCCTGAGATTTGTCTAGTTCAAACTCCGGTTCCCGTGCACTCCTTGCATCTAAGGCAGTTCGATAGATCAGATTCACGGCGTTTTCTCTCTGGCTCGACGCACACCTTCCAGAGATCCTAGTGAAGAGAAAACAATTCTAGAACGTTCCTCCCTGACTCTATGCACACCTTGTAGAGCTCCAAATTAAGAGAAACAATTGAAAATGCCAAGATCTCACAGTTCCATTCACTTGTTTATAAAACAAAAAATAACAGGAAAATACACACAGTCCAAGCACAACACATTTGGATCAATTTTCCATTCTGTTATATTCACAAGTGCCCAATGGCTATAAATTACATTCAAAATTACAGTAACTCAAAAACATTTTCCTCTTGCTAACTCGCAGTCCTCTCTTACAGCTAATTTTTCTCTGTATTCCCCCCTCTCTAACTGGGTGTGTAAACTTCTACATAACTCAAATATGTTTCTATGGTTTCCCCTGGCTACTTTCCCACTCTAAGATTCCTCCTACACTATCTAAGTTCAGTCGCATTCCAGAGCCGAAGTGGAAACTCCTGCTCTATTTACAATTTTTGAAACGTGCCTCAAAGGGTAAATTTAGGCATTAGTTCAAGCATGCCTCCAAAGGTGAATTCCGGCATTGAGTGAAGGCGAATTTCAAAAAATCAGCTGAAACCATCAATGTTGAATTTTTGAAAGAACTCACACATGTTGAGTGGTCCTGCCTCTACGCACTTGCCAACGATGCTCCTGCATCATTCTTCGAACTATGGTTCCACGATATTTTCTTTCATGATATCCAACACTTTATTCTTGGAAAGGATGAGATCAATCCTTGTATTCCACACTCTAAAGTTAGAAGCCCCTTCAAACTTGTTTTCTTACTTCATAGAGTAAGTCATGACTATTTTGACTTGGTCAACCTTTGACTTTGACAAAAAAACTCAAACTTGAAGTCTTAGCTTGTTGAGAGTACCAAGATTTACACTAAGATAGGGTACACTAGGCTATCTAGAAATTAGGTCAATATTTTCACTTAAGGTGCCTCAATAAGAGGGTCAGGGTTTCGTTGCTACAACAAAAATTGGTTGCAACTGCAATTGTAACTGATAAAACCCTCCAAATTTATCTTCCAGTGGTTAGAATGTCCGAACATAGTGTGGTCCTATAACTTGTTAGAAATAATAGATGTGATCATTTATACATAGACGATATAGCAATATTGTCACCCAACCATAGGCCGAAGCCACCCCCGAACACCTTAACCTTAACAGAGAATGATTATGGAAGAAAACCATAGGCCTAATATCTAATTAATGTAGTGTACCTTTCTCTCTCCAGAGATAGAATACAAGGAATAAATTCCAAACCATAACCAATAGAAAGTCCGAGCCTAAACCAAGAATATAGATTGCAGTAGCAATAGCTGCAGCTACTCCCCAAACTTCTGCACTTACCCATTTTCTAGAGTGTGCACTTCTTCGCTGCTGAAATTTTGACCTGTGTGTCAAATGAGACCTGACTACCTGTATTTATACTGTTTTTCTTGAGCTATATGGGCCAAATTCTCATTCTAGAGGCTAAATACTTAATATTAAATATTTCCTTGAGTGGACTTGTCTTCTAGGGTTATGGTCAATGCTTTAGGGATTCTTCTTGCTTCCTGGAATATTCTATTCTCATCAAGGTTACTTGTGGAGGTAAATACCTCCCACAACTGCCATAATATCAACATTCTAGTCCATAACTCTTTATTGTATACTATGTTTTGGTCCCGAGATTAAACTTAAGGCTCAAAGAGTAATGTCAGGCATCAGGAAAGTTTAAAGAGAGTTCTTTTAAAGAGTGTTTTTTATACCTTAGTTATATGAGAGAAGTTCCTTAAATGAAATTAACAATATGGAAACACAGAGGTCGTATTTTGTGTTTGAGTGAAAATTGTAATATCAAATGGTGTGAAAGAAAAATACAAAACTATTAAAAAAAGCAAGCCATCAATTGCTGAAGAGTCTCACCTTATTGCAGTAGAATAAAATAGATAATGCAACCTTGAACAAAGTATAAAATGTAGTAATTCACATAGCTTGCAGTTCTTGTTTTAATCAGTGTAAATACAAAGGAAAAACTGCCCACTTAATGAATTACCGAGTTAATACGATTACGGTAGTTGTGATACTAAATTGAAATCAAACATTTATCAAGGAATTGCATAAGGAAATGTTGAGATATGAAAAACAGAAGAAACACATAACCCAAGATGAAAAAAATTTGGAATCTTTGTCTCCACTTGTATTAATACTCAATAAGGATATTTTTCTCTATTACATCCGGCAAGAATCAACCCTTGATAGATGTTGAATATATGTATTTATACAAAACTGTCACAACTCAAAATGGATGGACTTCTTATAATTAAAAATAACAAATATTGAAATAAGAAAACAATGCATATAGAAGGATGAGCTATGTTGCCAATCTCTTCATCTCTTGGCATAAATGATTCCTTTCCTCATTCCTTTAGGCCGGTCACATTTGTCGTCTGTTCTTCTTGATAATTCGGCACAACATCGTGGTCATTGTAGTTGTTATCGAGTTAATTGTTAAGTGCGGACATAAATAAATCCCCCTAGCTTCACTGTGAAACTAGAACAAAACAAGACAATACACTACTCTTTCCTTAGATTTCAATTATCAAATGAGAAATGGATCTAGAACATACCTTTTAAATATCGAAAATCCAACTTTCCCAATGCAATCCAAGCTTTGTTGTGAGGCTTATGTAGAAATATCTAGAAATAAACACAATCCAATGAAGACAAGAATAACAGAGTCTATTTGATATGAAACTATGTACGTGATCAAGGAATCATACAATATGAACAAATAACACTAATATAGGAAAGAAAAGTATATATGTCTTAAATAATGTGGAAGAAAGATACAACGAGATGCCTTGATGTTGTCAGGTTCCTTCCAATAGTTCCTTTCTTCCCACACACTTCTGATCCACAGATTTTGTGACTATAGATCTGATAGCTACTCACAATCTATATTGACAAAGAAAAGCTCAAAGCCAACATAGGCCCAAAAAATCCAAGCTACAAAACTCAATAACAATTCAATCTAACTTTTTCCATGCCAGTTCCTCTCCTTTTATAAGCTCAAGAAGATAAGGTGAGGAGGTTAGGATGATCCCACTAAATCATGAAAGAGATTGTAACATCCCGCTCTGGCGCACATACCAAACTTATTCTTTGAGGACACTTGCTCGCAAGTGATCTGGATTTATATGATGACAAAACTTTTCTTTCATTATGATGCATTGAGTTATATGACAGGATGTTTTTACTACCTTGGTGTAGACAGGTGCTGCTGACTCAGTTTCTTTGAGTGTGCGGGGTGTCGGACCTGGAGGATGCAGAGGCATCTGTGGAACTCCCTTGGACTCCGGATTGAGTCAGGGAGTGGGGTATTTGAGTTGTTTCATTTATGATGATATTGTTTCGTTTGATGATATACTATGGATTATATGATATGTTGTTTGACATGATCTGACATGATGGTTGATGATGCAGGCTGACGATAGCTTGCCAACCGGACTCACATATGGAGTAGAGGGGCCACACACGAGATCCAGAGATATTGAGGGAGAGGTGTGGACAGCAGCCCTGCCACAGCCTACTAGCACTCCCGCCGTGGCTCGAACTGTAGGTTAACAATTACCTAGTTCGAGGGGATCCACGATGCCGTGAGGGCAGACTGCGACAGTCGCTCACGATGATTCT
>ML778658.1:1578271-1622636 GCA_009831015.1 Picea engelmannii | reverse complement strand
TTCGACAACACAGGTATTCCAACAGAGGATGAACACCTTCAGTAACCACTCACATAACCAGATCAAATATCAACACACCGATGTTTTCACGTGGTAAAACCCCTACGGGGAAACATCCACGGCCCCAGCCAACGCGGCCACTTAGAGCAGTTTATTAATGCAAAGAAAAAGATTACAGAGAGATTTTACAAGAGAGTTTCTCACAATGGATCATCGGAAAATGAACCTCCATTCTCTTTAAATAGAGATCATGGACCAATCAGGCGTTAAGCCACGGATCAATGGTCGTTAAGATCGAGGAGAGTATGAACCGTCGGATCACTCTATGTCGGGAACATATCGTGACCGTCGGATTGCCTAACTACAAATGCATACTAATGCATATTAAAGAAACACACTTTTACCTAACGACATATTAGACCAAGTAGATCTTAACTAACTCCTAAGTGTCTAAATATCCTAACATAACCTTGGCATTCACTTCAGTAAATAATTTTGGCCAATAATCGCTAGCTCCTAAAATCTTGTATGTTGTTTCCCTCCATGTGTGGTGTCCTCCACACACTACTGCATGAAATTCATTTATGAAACTCTATGTTTCAGGTTCTATTAGGCAACATAACAAGAAACCTAGAGGATCCTTCTAGTGCAACTCGTTGTCAATAATACAATATTTGACTGCGTGTAGATTCAAAGTTATCGCTTTGCATGGGGTAATATCATTTGGGCACTAAAGGGTCAGGAGGTATGAAACAATTTTGTAATACCTAACAGAGGATGAACAATTATCTTGAACCTAAATCATAGGTGTTTGATAATCAAGCTCATTTATATCTGGAATATATACGTGTGATTCTAGGTGGTTTATCTCAAGTGATCTAAAATTTGATTCAGCTAATAGTTTCGCCAGGCCTTGTCCTTTGACTAGTTTGGTCGATTTTACTTCTAGATCGAACGCTTGAATTTTGGCTAACCATCGACCTCTATTTATCTCACTTTCTGGTTGTACCAAGATGTCTTTGACAACTCTTGTCGGTACGTAAGAGATTGTTTTTTAATGCAACACATATGTCCTAAAAGATTTGAGGGATGTCACCATTGTGTACACTTGTTTTTCAAGTATATCATACTTTAACTCTGTGTATTTGAGACTTTTACTGAAAAAGGCTATCGGTTGTTCAAATCCTTCCTTGTTCTTTTGCAAGAGCACTGCTGCGATAGTATGTTCAGAAGTGAAGGAGAAGATCAATAATTCTTTAGTATAGTCTGGACTGTCTAACACTGGTGCTTCTCTTATATGTAGCTTGACTCACTTGAATGATGTCGTAGCTTTCACGGTCCATTTCACCTCGTTTTCCTTCTTCAACATATATGTAATCAATTTAATTATTTCAGAAAAATTGGGAATGAATCTTCTCAAAAAATTTATCCTTCCTAGAAAAGATTGAATTTCTTTTCTAATCATAGGAATATTAATAGTGTCTATAGCCTCAACCCATTAAGGTTCAACCTTAATTCCTTCTTTTGACACTATATGAACCAAGAATTTACCTTCTTTCATAGAAAAATGTGATTTCCTGGGGTTAAGAGACAAACTAAATTTTCTGCATTTTTTGAAGGTCTGCTTGAGGTGCAGCAGATGTTCTACACCAGAGTTAGAGAAAAATTTCAAATCATCAAGATAAATAGCGACGAACTTATCTCTTTCTTCGATGAACGCAATGTCCATCGCTATTTGAAAATTATCCTCTGCATTCATCAAACCAAATGGCATTTTATCATACATGAAAGTTCCCCACGCAGTGGTAAACACATTTTTTTCTTTGTAGTCTTCATGGAAGACAATTTGATTGTATCTGGAAAAACCATCAATCATGGACATTCTATTAGCTCCAACTAGTTTTTCTACAACATGATCCATTTTAGGAAATGGGTAGTTGTCTTTGAGGGATGATCGATTTAAGTTTCTAAAATCTACACAGAGTCTTATTTCACCATTTTTCTTTCTGACGGGTACCAAATTTTCTATCCATTCAGAATACCTGAGTGGAACAATAATTTTCACATCAAGAAGCTTTTTGACTTCCCTCTCTATCACTGGTAGGAGGATAGGATTTATTTATCTGAGTTTCTTCCTGAAAGGTTTGATACCACGTTTTAAAGGAACCTTGTGTTCAATAACAGAGGTATCATAAGTTTTCAGATCATCATAGGACCACGTAAAGGCATCTTTGTATTTTTTAAGAAGATTGACGTATTTATCCTTCATTTGGAATGGAAGGTATTTAGATATATTGACGAATTTAGGATCTTCTTTAGTTCTTATATTAGAATCTTCAACCTCTTCGGGTTGAGGTCATAAGGTATACTTTAAGGGTATGTCATCTTGGTCAAACAATCTCTCTAAGGGGATCATACCTATGGGAATATAATTTTTCTTAAGAACAAGCATGTGGTGGTTTGCAATCTTATCCTGGAATGTTTTGGGGTCTTCACCTTCTTGCATAATCTAAATGGGATCATTCTGGTTTTCCTGATCTATGTGAGTTTTAGAAAACTCATCAATCATCTCCAGGAACTATTAAATTTGTTCGTCGTCTTTGAACACTTTTCATTTTTTAACATTTTTTGGGATTGAAGGTATCTGCCTCATATCGATGTGATATTTCAATTTTAGGACAATAGGTGATACAAAGGTTGCAGTAGATTTCACTAAAGAATCAACCTGTTGATTTTCCATTCTGGGAATATAGTGAATATTAAAGAATGAGAATAAATTCTCTTTCAAATCCTAGGATAAATTTATGTATGACCTCAGCCTTGGATTCTTATCTTGATATTTCTTCTTTATTTGTTTCACAATAATCTTTTCATCACAATAAACTATTAGATGTTCAATTTTAAACTTTCAGCAGACTCTAATCCTAAGACTAGAGCTTCATAATCACATAAATTATTCGTATAATCAATCTCCCACTGTAATCTATATGAAAATTGGATAATGTACTCATATCCTTGCACTACAAATAACACTCTAGCCCCTGCTCCTTCACGAGACAAAGCACCATCAAAAAACATTTTCCATACTCCTTCTCTACTATTTATATTTATATATTTTTTTTCTACTTTTTTATTTTCTTCTTCTGTACATTCTTTGAAATCATCATCTAAGGATAAAATACAATTTCCTAATTCCTAATTGGCAACATAGACTGGGTAATTGTTGGGGTTTTGCGTGTCACTTACAGTATACGCCAACCTAGTCTCTTTGTACAGCTGAGTGAATTGTCCACCGAAAATTGGGATTGTTGCGTAGGTCATGTCCAACTAAAGTGATCCTCCTAATTTTTCACCCCAAGACCTGGATAGAAGCATGTCATACATGCCAGGGACGTCAGAAAAGACTACATCCATGAGGATACTTTTTACAGGGATCTGTGAAAGATTTACTACCAAATCGTTGATCATGTCGAGACACTTAAATTTCCTGGAATCAAATGAGTACAGTTATTGATAAGGTCTAGTAATTTTGAGGCCTAATTTCTCCATGATAACTTTAGGCATTAAATTATGAGAATCCCCAAAATCTAACATGCAGTTTTGGAGTAAATGGTCATGCACAGTTAGTGTAACATAAAATGGAGCAATCAAATCCTTAGTGTTTTCGATATGTGGACCGAACATGATCACGGGTCTTTCATCCTATAGATTAATAACATCTGCATGACATTGAACATCAGAAAAATTTATCATTTTAGCAATTTTCGTTTTATAAATCAGATTTTTGGCAAGTTCAACCAGAGGCATGGGGATTTTAATTTTATTAAGTTCATTTTCTAAACTGAAACCTGCAATTGTTTTTTCAAATTCTCTTGTTGGAACTTTTGTATTTCTCAGTCTCTTAGTTTGCATTTATCTTCTTTCAACTTGATTTGTTCGGGAAACTTGTGTGTCAGTTGGTGGTTTAGTAACAACTTCCTCATTTGTTTTATTTCTTGATAAAAAAATATTCGGTGGAACATTCGCAGAATTTTTATCTCTGGGCCTTAAATCATACTTTTGTTGGAGTTCGACCATTACTGAGTCGACGATTCCTTGATAGGAAGATTCACCCATATTATTTATCCTTTCTTCATTATTAAAAATGGATTCTAAATCTAAATACTTTTCATAATCCTTCCTAGTTAAATGAGGCTCCAGGTCGTCATCACTAAGGTTGTTTAGATCCTCTTCTAAACCCTCATAATTTTCGATGTCATCCCTTTGCATAATTTTTTTCAGTTTTAGACGGAGATTGATTTTTTTTATACTCATTTTTTACTTGTCTTTGTTGTATCTGGGGGTTAGGGATTCTCCTAAGCTGATTTCTAGAGAATGGATCAGGTTTGGATTGATCTAATTTCATTCTAGATATTTTGTTTGATAAATCTTTGATTATCTTAGACATGTCATCCATTTTCTCTTCTAGAGACTTCCTAGATCTGGAGGGTCTTGCTTGTTCTATGAAGTGTTTAGGTTCTTTGGTTCATGTCTCAAGCTTAGCTTTTAATTTTCCATATGCCATCATATTGGATTCAATTTCTATGGCATCATCTTGCATCCCTGTTAGAGTGACAGATCTTATTTCTCTTAAGAGGAGAGCAAAGTCATGTTCAAAATCCCCTGCAAAAGTTACCTTTGCAACAACTTGAGAGGGTTTGACTTTAGCTGGGATTTTGTTATATAATTTGTTGAACCTCTGAGTAAATTCAAGAAATGATTCAGAATTGTTTTTCCTTAAAGCCCTAAATTCAGTCAACTAATAGAGATGGTCCTTATTCTCTCCCCACTGCCTTAGGAAAGCATTTTATAGCTCATAATATGACCATATTGAACCTGTCGAGAGTCCTCGGAACCAGATTCTAACTTGTCCTTTGAAGTTTTGTAATAAAAGCCTCGAGTAAACATCCTCATTTTCAATCCCAAGGATATCAACAAACTGATAAAAAATGGTTATCTGTTCGGTCGCGGTTAGATATCCTTTTCCCTTGAATTTTGTTAGGTTTTTCATATAATTTTTGGGCAAATTGTGAAGGGTGGTAGGGAGGACCAAGGGAGCGTATCTAGAATCTACCTTGGAAAATATTCCAGGAGGTGGAGCTTTCCCTTGACCTTTTCCACTTGCTCCTCCGCCTCCGACATCACCTCCTCCAGTGACAACCATTGGAAGTTTAGGAGATGAACTTTGGGAGTTAAAAAGGGGATTTTAAAAAAATTTGAGGGACCAAAGTGGTGACCTTTCAAATACTTCAGGATGTGGCAAAGGAATTTCTAGAAAAAGGTCGCTGGGAGATGAATAATCTAGAAGAGGAGGAAAAGGGAAATGGGGACTAGTTTCCTGAGACTTACAAGATGGTTTCCTTAGAATTACAAGATGTATATATAGGAGAACCGATAGGGGATGAATCAAGGTATATGATATATTCTTCAGAGTTTTCGGGAACCGAAACCTTTACTTTGGGAAGGGGTGAAAATGTCAAGGGGTCAAATACAACAGGTAGTGAATCAAATATTGTGTTCTCGCTAATACTAGTATTATTCAATTCAATCTCAACCTTTTTCTCGGGAACGATTACCTCTAGATTCTCGAGCTTATCCTCGAGTTTACTAGACGATGTCTCTACAGAATAAATCTGTTTAGAGATTTCTTTAGGAGTTACTTATTCAATTGGAATCTTAGCATTAACTGGTGTAACCTTGGGTTGATATATTTTACATGTTGATGCAAAAGTCGATTTGAGGTATCCCTTTGGTTTTAACAACTTTTTGGGATCTGACATTGTTGTGGTCTGCTTATCATCTCGATTTTTTCTATTATTCTTTTGATCGAATGCTAGTTTTATCTACGGTGGAGTCGCCAAGTGAAATATAAAATAAGCCTTACTTATGTATTCAATCCTTGTTCACCATCAAAGATAGAAATTTACCTTGTCATTTTCCTAGGGAAAAATAACTTCATTTCTCCATCCCCGGCAAAGGCGCCAAAAAGATGTTGTTCCTAAGATTAAACTTAAGGCTCAAAGAGTAATGTCAGGCATCAATAAAGTTTAAAGAGATTGCTTTTAAAGAGTTATTTTTCTACCTTAGTTACATGATAAAAGTTCCTTAAATGAAATTAACAATATGACAACACAAAGGTCATATATTTTGTCTGAGTCAAAACTGTAATATCAAATGGTGTGAAAGAAAAATACAAAAGTATTAAACAAAGAAAGGCATCAATTGATGAAGAGCCTCACCTTGTTGCAGTAGAAGAAAATACATAGTTCAACCTTGAACAAATTATAAAATATTGTAATTCACATAGATTGCAGTTCTTGTTTTACTCATAGTAAATACAGAGGAAAAAATGCTCACTTAATGAATTAATGAGTTGGTATGATTACAATAGTTGTGATACTAAATTTCAATCAAACATTTATCAAGGAATTGCATAAGGAAATGATGAGATATGAAAAACAGAAGAAACACATAACCCAAACTGAACAAAAAATGGAATCGATGTCTGGAATTGTATTAATACTTGATAAGGAGAGTTTTCTCTATTATAGCCAACAAGAAGCAATCCTTGATAGATATTAAATCTATGTATTTATACAAAACTGACATAACTCAAAACGGTTGGACTTCTTATAATTAAAAATAGAAAATATTTGAAATAATAAAAAAGTGCATAGAGAATGATGAGATTTGTTGGAAGTCTCTTTATATTCTGGCAGAAACGCTTCCTTTCCTCATTCCTTTAGGCCAGACACATCTATCATATGATCTTCTTGATAATTCGACACAATGTCCTGGTTGTTGTAGCTTTGTTTCCATATGTCCCTTCAACTATATTCCATAATGTAATGACACTTTCTTACTTGCTTCTCACTGTGCTTTATTTTCCATGATCAATGCATTGGCCACATCTAATTAAAAATTCCACCACTGACCTTGATGGCTCAATTGTTTCATTCACCTCAAATGTGTATAATTTCCTTTCAACTTGAGGTAACATTTCTTGGTTTGTTCTCACTTATTGAGCTAAGGCCTGGAATAGTGAACTTGGGTTCACTAGCCATTTATTTATTTTAATAAGGTCAATCTAGCTTATTTCCTAAATGGCTTCCATATTTTCCTCTTTGCTCTTTCTAGAGTTTTGTTGGTTCATTTCAATATCGATTTTCCCCAGGGCCTCTGCGATATTGCTTCCCTCAAAATCAATGAGTCTCTTGTCTAAATATTATAACTCTTATTGTCAAGCATCCTTTACCTCTCTGGCTAATTTATTTCTCTTTTCCAAATTCATTTCCCACCCCTTCAGAGCCATATCACCTCTTATTTGTTTAGAAGAGGAAATATGAGGAACAATGAGGATATTATCTTTTTGTGCCAAGGTGATGGCATCTTGAAACTTATGTCGGGATAAGAGAGCTTCTATTTCCCTTTTATAGACATCCTTTAGAGAAAGGTATACTGCCTTATAGAACTTTTGTATGGCATCAACCTTCATAAAAATATCCTGCTGGGCCATTTCCAATTTTTCATTAATTTCCAATGCTCGAATTCAGAAGGTCGGAATATCTATTGAGGTACCTTCAGTTGGGTCTAATCTGGCTTGCAATTTCCTTAGTAACTCATCACGTTGAGTGACCAACCCTTTGTTGGCCTGTGAATTTGGATGGAGCTCCTCGAGGTTATCCTGCATCTGTTGGATTTGATGTCAGTCATAAGCTCTGATTTCTTCAAAGTATTGTCTCATATTATTCTTTACAGTCTGCTCCATGCTCAGTATTTGATCTTGAAAATTCCCCACCAATATTGTTTTATGTCTTATTTTCTCTACCAAGTTCTCCACTGACCATTGATTTATTGTGGAAAAGGCACCCAATGAACCTACAACTTCCTTTGTGAATTCTGAATCATCGTGATTATTTTCATCACATAACATGTTCTATCTTTTGATTATTACCCCTTTATTTTTGTTGTGATTCTTGTTTGATGATGGTCCTCTATTTCTTGCTAAAGAAGAAGTCCAAATGAGGCATCTCTTTAGGCAATATTGGGGTAATATCACCCACAAAAACGACTTCAGAACTAGGATTTCTGAAACTAGACTATAGAGGGGTCAATGAAGTAATATGAGTATCGATCTTCGTAGATGGTTATTTCTTTACTATGTTGGCAGCGGGTGTAGCTAGTGTCAAAAGAGATTCATCCTGTCCTTTCTTTAGGAAGGCTTCAAGCTTAGTCATTTCCTGAGGGCCTCATGGAATTGATAATGAAGCTTCTAATTTCTGAGTCAAAAAATCAGATCCCTTTAGAGTTTCCTCGATATCTTTCTTACCAGATTTCCCTATTTCAAAACACGGAGGTATACATTCCTATGAAGGAGGAGACGATGTTGATTCTCCTTGTAATATTTTTGACAAATGTTTTCACTTGTGTCTCTCGAAACTAAGGAAATTGGCTTATTGATCTGGGGACAAGGTTTGGAATCTATTAAGTACTTCCTTGTAAGACCTCACTCACTTGAATATTTCATCAAATGGGGAGTTTTCATGCACATATATTTTCATGTTGTATTGGGTCAGGTGGTTCTCCACAATTTTTTCTAGGTTGTTCCTTTTAAATTCGATGTTAACCAACTTGATATCCTACAAATTTGTAGCCTCCACTTTAGGATGACTGAAGTCTAATAGTGAAAAAACACCAACCTGGATAGGGAAGGTAGTCCATACCTTTTTCTATGTTACCTTAAGTTCATTGTTGATTCCCCCTGTTACTGTCTCGTAAGCTACTTCTCGGCATACCATCCGGTATGGTAAAAATCTTGAGAGAGCATGGGGAGGGACTGAGCATCTAATCACCCTGATATAAGAGAAGTTTAATTCAATGAATGAGTCTGTTAGTTTAGGCTGAGATTCCCCATAATTTTTTCTGAAATGCGAAAGGGTGGGTGACAATATAAGGCTATATGCACAGGGACCACTGCATTGTGACCAATTTCGTAAAATAAATATTTTAATTTTTCCTCCCACGGCTTGGAATGATAAAAGTGAATAGGATCTGCAATGGTCAGGGTCCAGCTCCAATTCATCAATGGGAAAGGAGTCAAGAATCAGATGGCATCCATGACATATGCAGACATATAGAAAGGGGGTTTCCCCTTTGATTTTTCCATTTTGTATTCAGTAATTTCGTTGGCCAAGTTGTTTGATAAAATTTTGGCCCAAATAAAATTGTATCCCTCAGCCACCTCATGCATAATCGATACCCACTCCACCGGGAAATTATTAGGACTATTCTTCTCGAGTAGTCTACAAAGAATCATAGCCACATAAATCATGTTAGTGTCAAATGATGTTGTGGTGTACATTCCATGAGTGTCGGCCCTAAACTTCTATGGGTGCTCCCACTAGGACTCGATTATATCGGGGTAACTCTTGTCATATGGTATGCATTCCTATTTCTCTAAATCTAACATAAATGCAACATTGTAATTATGTTTAGGCTCATGAGATATCTTATACATTACTTTGAGGTGTTTTGGTCGGAATGACCCAACGACAACTTTCTAGTGGTTGGTGATGCTCCTGGTTTGGACGTCGATGTTCTCCAAAGCCCAACCTATCATGTCATTATATGACATGAGTCTCGGTCATGTAACTACCTTTTCTAGATCTGAATGAGATATATATCTGAGCTTAGCTTCATGAGTATCATATACTTCCTCACAAGAATCTTCTGGGCAGTTTATAATCTCTTGTTCCAGGACCTTGAACACCTGTGTCAAAGTTTTAATAGAGTCTATAGCTCGTGGTGTAGTGTCTAATAGAACATCAAAATTTCGATCTGAACCCTCACCAACTGCATCAGTCTTCTTCATCATCTTTCGTGGTGCCATAATATCGAGAGAACAAAACGAGGTTACCTGTTGCAGAGGAATTGCGTGAGCTACTCAATCATAATAAACTTGCTACTTTGCAGAGGGTGAAAATGAAATTCAAATTGAATTATTTTTATTCACATCATATGCATTGATTCTAGTATAGCTTTACTAACGGAAAAATAATTAACTTTAATGAAAAATTCCACCTGGCGATCCACAATCTACATTAAAAATCATTACCGTTGATTAGTCATAAATAAATTTAATATTCGACGGTTCATGTTCAGGAAATTTAGATGAAACAGAGTGATAATTATTCGAATACTGAATCTGCGAAGGTTAATCCCTGGATAATCATTTTTAACACTTTAATTAATCATTTTTAATAGGTGCATTAATTTTGAGTGTCTCGGTAGTTCGAAATTCGTGAATTTCAATTGTAGTTTGAGGGGAAATCCCCAAAACCCGAAAACGTGAACTGATTAGTTTTTTTATAATCATTTTAAAGATTTAATTAATCATATTTAACTTTAAGTGTTTCACAGGATCTCACCTTGGATAATTTAGGTTATGATGAATGGTAAACGTATGAACCCTGAAGTGCGAAGTCATTAACTATCTCTTGACCATAATTAACTTAATTAATTAAAGTTTAATACTTTGACATTTTAGTGCTTCGTTGATTTGCGAATTAGTTCTTTCTTATATTTCGAAGGTTTATCTCCCATAGTGATGTGTCGCAGATGATGTCATTCTAGATGACATGTTGAGAAAAAGGGGGGTTCCACGAGTTACTTAGAATCATATGAATCTTCAAACGAAAATGTCAAAAATGGGTGCCACGTGTCAACTTAGGGAAGACTCAAAATAAACACGTGTACCACGACTTGTGTCCATTAAAGGTTTAGGAAAAGTGATGAATGGAAACTTTCGGGTTTCGGGGCTTTTATCTTTAAGGCTTATCGAAACGCCTGAAGCATGAAGCTCCGGAGAAACCTTTAGTGATTTACTTCTTTAACAATTAGGCATCTCTAAAACTCTGGACAAACTACTATTGTTCAATCAAAGATGAAAGTTTCATCAAGGGAGGACATTGTGCACGCCTTATTATTAATGAGTTTCATTTGAAACCAAAATTTTATTTACCAAGATTTCTCTTTCTTTGGCTAGAGTCATGTTTTCATTTGGTGAAAAGTAAAAGGTTCAAAGTTCATAAATGTATGTGTTCCAACACTATTGGTTCATATATATATTGGGTGGGAAAGGTCAGAATTTCTAAACATTATCTTAGTTATTTAGAATTAGATGGTGTGAGGGACCCTCTAGAGGATTCGTTTAAGTTTAACTCAAAATGTCTTGAGATTGAGGATTTTTGGGCTTTGGTAGAACCTCAGTGGGTTAATTATGATCCAAAAAAAACATTTGAGGAGCATAGAAATTTTTGGATTCTCTAAAGAAACTAAAGAATGGTATTGTGCAATGGGACATTGTGTGGAGGAAAGGACAAAATAAATCTCTTCATGACATTGACGTAAAGATAACTCATATTTTTTATGGTATATCCTCACGATAGTGAGGTGGTGTGGATGTTTCTCTTGTTTGAGGATTGGAATATTACTGTGGTTCTATTTTGGTTAAATGTGAGAATGAGTGGTGTTTAAAGTCTAGGGTGCTCTCGTCAGAGGTCAGTTACTTAAATACTAAATTATTTTAGTATTATGTTAATCATAGGAAGATTTATAAAACTATATGGGAGTTGGATGTTGACGATGGCACCAAAGCACAAGGTTTTTCAAAGTTGTCCATACTAGGCATCTAACATTTTCAATCTCTATTTTATAAATCACCACACTTCAAAATGGATAAGGCCCTAAAAATCCTATCTCTATTTCCTTAGTTGGTTGGGGATGAGGATAATCAACAGATTTTTAATGCGATAACAAAGGAATAACTGTAGGATGTACTTTTATCCTTCCAATGGGACAAGATCCCTAGACTTGACGGTTGGTGTTGGACAAACATTTTGAATAACTAAGTTTTGAAGAGAACACATAAAAGAAGAAAAGGGAGTAGTTTGTGGGGTCAAAGAAGAAGTCGTAGTGTGCAAAAAAATACAAAGAAAAACAGTTAGGCATGAAAAAGTAGCATGCAAGCAAAAAGGAAGGAAAAGTAACAGGCAGGAGAAAATAAAGGAAAAATGACATGCAAGCGCAAAGGAAGGAAAAGCATGCACGAACCATGCAAGTTTTTGGGAACAAGTTGTCATGAGATGTCATAGGGGTTTTATCCCTATTTTGATATATAAATATGTAATGGGTTGGGGAAATATAGGCCATTGAAAAAGGGATATTAGGTTTCTTATGAGGGAGAATATTTACTTAGGGTTTTGGAAATATTTTGTAGAGAGAGAGAGAGAGAGGCGTGCATTGTAGAGCATCTAGGCTAGATTGAGGACATAATACGTTGTATCTATTTTAAGCATAGTGCATAGGCCTAAGGTGATTACTGCATGAAGACTAATATAGAAGCTAGTCGTTGTGGATGTATCCCAAGGATTGGGAAACCATGTTAAGTATTGTGTCTGAATGTGTTTTTAGATGTGGTTTTTCATGGATCTTATGATCATGCATGGTTACTATAGATATGTTACTATATGATTGATGTGCAATAATAATGAATGATACAATGGGTTACTTATGTTTCAATATATGTTATAAGGGTTTTGCACAATAGATTTTGTTAACTGATCAAAGGATATGAATAAATATATTGTGCATAGGGTGGGTAAACAATAATGGATATGATGATAGCCTCACGTCCCCTTATCCTTGCATATACCTCAGGTGAGACTTCACTTGCATGCAACTCCAGTATATACCTCGAGTGAGACTTCACTTGCATGTAGTTGATGTCGAAAGGGCCAATATATGAATGGTTTTTTTGGTTGTGTATAATTAACCTAGGTTCTTATAACCACATGCAAACAAATTCTTTTATTTCCATGACCCATAATATGTAATTGAGGGAATATTTTGTAGGTCGTCTAAGAAAGGGATCGTCAAATGGATGGAAATGAAGGAGACAAAATTTTCCCAACGAGAGAATAGAAACCATCATATGAGTGACGAACAATGGTTGCAAAGGTATGTCTTCATAGAGTTGTATGATATTTTATTTAGTGAATTATCGATTATTTTAATCGGATGGTTAGAAAGGTTAGTGGAGAATACTAGAAGATACCGAACTGCAACCCCAAGGAAGTAGAGCCTTGAGTTAGTAAGACAATTGAATTTTGTAAGTAATACTACTTCTCGCATTGTTGATTTTTGGTTGAATAACATACTGGGGGGTTATATTATGGAATTTGCAATAGATTGTACTGAGTCATATAGTGTCTCAAATAGATATTTTTTTAAGGGTCCACGCGGAAGGTTTATGAAATAATTGGGTACCTGTATAAAGATGTTATGTGTGATGATGATGGAATATGACTACTAAGGGGATTCACACACATAGGGGAACTGAGGGATGACTAGGGGATAGTCTGAAGGTAGGAAGGAATGAAAAAAAAAATGACTAAGGAAGGGAGGGACTGAGGATGTAGAGAAACATGGAAGTTATACTCGAAGAATAAGATGAGTTTGGGGTACTTCACATTGGAAGAACGTACGAGATATTGAATGTCAGGGATGAGGAAGTATATCCAAGTAGTGAGTATGAGAGGAGAGTACCTTGCAAAATAGTCTAAATTATAGAAATACTACACACAAAAGGAGCAGAATAGGATTCTCAGTTCAACCCTATAATAAAAGAGTTGTTAATTTCTACTCGGGATGGATCCTTTGTCGATTCTACGACCCCAAGTGTGTCACCTAGATCTGAGATAACATTTGAGGATTTGTCAAAAACACTTATACTTAGCATAGCAAGAAAGAACAACAATAACTAGAGAAGTAAAATAAGTACATCAAGTCTGAGTCATCCATCATCACCATGGGAGGTACTATGCAAAACAGCATGGAAACGTTAGATAATACATTTAGAATGCATGAGTTCCAGGGGGTATCATCATAGGACCCAGAACAACATCTATTTGTATGTGAGACAATTCGGGTTGCGAAAAATATCTAGGATGAGGTAGAAAAGATTGCATAGTTAGAAACAATGTTTAGAGGCCACGCATTAGTGTGGTACATGAAATTGCATAGTACTACACTTTCATTTCAAGCGAGGACATTGGTAGAAATTGGACAAGAATTATTGAAATATTTCAAGAAGATGAAATGTGATTTGCAGTACATTAGAAAGTTGAAGGAAATCAAATAAGTGCAGATTAAGTCAGTTTGGGACTATTATCAAATATTTAAGTATTTGATGGGAACATTGGCATTCCGTATTCCTGATCAGCAACACAGAGAATAGTTTATTGCAAGATTATTTCCAGACACTTGTTTCCCATTGATACAATAGACGATTGTGTTGCATCCTAAATATTTTCATATTGCAATGAAACTTGAAGTGTATAGTGTACATAATGGTGGGGGATGGATCAAGTCTAGAAATAGTTATTTCCATGACAATATAACTACTAGAACTATCGAAATGAAAGGAGAAGAGAGAAAAAGTTTGGTGTACCAAGTGTAGGACTAGAGGCCACCATAAGGACGAATGCCCAACTTTTGCACAGTATTTGGAAACTAGAGTATTTATCCCATTACCAGAAGGGGGGTACTGTGAAATATGTAAGACATGGGGACATGATCCACCTAATTGTCAATTGTTTCAGAAATACCATAGTATGCCTCCAGACTTATTTTTTTAATTTTAAAGGTCAATAGGCCATGAAGAGAAGGATTATCATGCATTCAATTTGATGAGAGAGTGAACTTCATACATGTATATAATTCAGAAGGAAAATTTTGCAACAAAAGGAGGTTGTCCATAGTATAATAATAAGAGAGGATTTAATCCGAGAATATAAGGAGTGTTTGGCACAGATCGAGGTAGAGAAAGTTTTTGCATAGGAGGTAGAGGCCCAATAATCTTATACAATTGTAATCAACCAGGACACTTGGCTCCTGACTACTTGAATCCTTGTACAAAATGCATGTATTGTAGAGCATTGGATCATGCAATAGAATACTTTCCTCAATTACTTATGAAGTGGAAATCAAGAGCGAATGAGATCCATAACCTGAATCAGAACATACAAAAGATATTAGTAGAGATACATGATGAAGAACCCAAAATAGTAGTTTTCATGCACAGGGGAGCTATGATGCAGGAGAATCACCATCAATTTTCAAAGAGGGAAAGTGGAGGACAACTTAGCATCCAACATGCACATTCAAACTATTTTGGATTCCAGGGAGAGCATGCCACTTTGAATTTTGAAAGAATTGTAATTAAATCCCCTTTAATGTTTGGAAGCTTGAGCCATTGTATGAGATCACAAAATATCATAATTTCTTTAATACATATAGGATTGTACATATATTGAGCATTGAATCCTATCTAGGTTGTAAATTCCCATTTATTGTAATAGGCTTAGTAGGAGAAGGTTTTAATTGTGATATGATAACTCTAAGATAGGCTGGTGGGAAAGATCGATAATTCCCCTCATGTATAAATGTATGTAATGTATGTCGAAAGAGGATGCTGAAGTTTATTGTGATTTTTGTTGAAAAGAGTTGCAAAGAGTTGTTGTATAAACACTTGTATATGTTTATTGGAGGAATATAATAGAGGATAATTTTCTTTCAGATCTCTTCACATGTTTTCCTATGAGTTACTTGGGTAACGTTGTGTTATTTTCCTTTTTTTTTTGTATGCATATTTGTGCATTCTATGGTTGAGTGAATGAACCCGTTAGGTTCTGTAAGTTTCAATTGTTTCTCTTTTCAAAACTTTGTGCAAGGAGTGTATAGGTTCCCATGCAAGGAGTGTGAAGACTGGGTCATTTTCAAACTCAATATCTCAGGAGAGATAGAATCAGTTGTGCAGAGTCAACATATGCTCATTCTATTATAGAAGATCAGAGAAAACCCATGCAAGGAATGCATAGGGCCAACACTTAGTCGAGTGTTGAAATATTCTCAAGGAGGATGAGTGAAAGGATCCCACGAGAGTTTTCTAAGTCTCAAGATCAGAGGAAGTAGCATTAAGCATGCACCCAAGCCTAAGTCCTTTAAAGTTAGAAAATCTCAAGAAGGATAGGGAGATTCAGTTCTCAAAAGGAAGAATTCCTTTTGTTTGGAGGACGAGCAGGCAAAATCTTTTCAAAGGAAGCCAATACCTTCTGTGACTGTCAAATCTAGAAAAGGTGCATGAGTGATAACCCTTGAAGTTATTCAGACTTCACGTATTCAGAATTTTTCGAGTGTGTGTCATGGAGGAGACAAGTTTATCTAAGTCCCAAGATCTAGAGTGAATTTGGACCTTCCATTAGCGATGACACATGTCCGTAGATCCATCTTGGTTCAGAGGTCAGGGTATCTGGAAAATTTGAAGTGTTGAAGTTAGAGCATGAGAATTCCCCGATGCTCTGAATACCAAAGAAGATCCTCACCATTGAAATCAAAGCCACATGTCAACAGATCTTAGATTCTGGAGACCTTCCACTCTGGAGGAAATTGGGTGTAAGCTAGCTTGGGTCAAAAATCCCCGAAGGCCTGAAATCTGTAGTAGATCCCGATCATCCATTGGTGTGCACACATGGACCATTGTTTGAAACCATCCATGAGTTATATTGTTCAACACTCCATTGTTTTTGGACTGTTGTGTTGAGAAAATATTTGAATCCTAGAGTGTGGAGTAACTTGAGATTATTGATCTTACATAGATGAAAACCATTTGATCTTCTAGTTCAGAGTTCGACACTCCAGAAGTATTTTGTGTTGGAGTGGGTAAAAATCTCAGATACCTAAGTCCCAAAACATTTATAATTCGTAGATATAGATGAATAGTATGAGCCTTTGATCTCCATTGTTGTCCAAATGTTCCCAAATTCAGGGTTAGGGAGGATTTTGGGTTGTAGTTGTTGGAACTCTCGAAGTCCAAAGCTCCGAAGTATCAAATTTTTCTCTAAGTTGATATTTCTCCCATGGTTTTGGCTTGAGGTCACTTGGAAGGCTCCATTGCAGTAAAAATAACCTCACGAATCCAAATTTTCATCCAACTAAAGGAGAAAAATCTTGTGTTATATAGTTTAGAGGGTTCATAGAGGAACCGAGAGAAAATTCATCTCGCTTGTAAGAAAAATGATAAACTGGGAGGTCATGCGAGCCCAAGGAGGTGTTGTGGGTTTGAATCAAGTGGTATTAGAGAAGGAAAGAATCTCTGTGAGAAAAATAAAATTTGAAATCATGTCACCAAGAAGATGCAGAGAGAGTCATGTAGTCAATGAAGCTATGGGATAAGAGATGAGACAACTTCGTGTGATATTGGATTCCATGGAGAAAACAAAGAGAAGTGCACCTTAAGCTAGTGACGTCAGTGATGATGAAAGTGAATATGTAGAAGAAGAATAAGTTGTAGGGGAACAAGCAGTAGAGGAATGATTGCTAAGAGTTGTTCTCAAGCTCGGAACTAGAGCAAAAATAGAAGTCCCAATGTATGAAGGAAATTTGAATGTGGAGGAACTACTTGAATGGAAAAGTTCTTTAGGTAAGTACTTTGACTATGAGGAGATTGATGATGAGAAGAAGGTGAAGAATTTTTTTACCATATTGAAGGAAAATAAAACATTATGGTGGGATGAATCGTAAGATGACCAAAGATGCAAAGGTAAGTTGAAGATTAAAAATTGGGATAGAATGGTAGCTAAGTTGAAGGCTAAGTTCACACCCAAGGATTACCACTTGAATCTATTGAGGAAGATGTAGAACCTGATATAGAAGGGTTTGTCAGTGAAGGAGTACATTGAAGAGTTTTACAAGATGAACTTAAGAGCAGTACATAGAGAGAATGATGAAGAAAAAGTTGTGAGGTATATTAATGGCCTCATATATGAAATTCATGATGAGATTAGCATGATGACAACGAGGACTCTGGAAGATACTTATCAGGTATCCTGGGAGGTAGAATAAATTTTGGCCAAGAAACAGATTCAATGGAACAGAGGAAAGGGTCCTTATAAAGGGAGAGGAATAGTGAGAGAAAAAGTTACAAAATCCCAGAGGAGAAGATGGAAAGTATCATAGTCAGATAGAGAAAGGAGGAAGTTCTAGAGGATGACATTATGGAGGAAGAAATTATTTTTCCAGAGGAAGAGGAAGAGGTAGAGGAGGTGAAGTGAAGTGATATGCCTATGGAAAGACATGGAACATGTCTTGGGAATGTCCTGAGAAGAAGAATGCAGAAACTAGAGAAGATCATATTTTTGAAGTGTAGAAGAGGAATGTGGAGACATATATGAAGGAAAAGGAAGAAGAAGAAGGAATATCACTCATGATGAGGAAATTTCTCACAAATCTAGAGAAAGAGGTAAGAGAACCAATTCAGAGGAACAATCTCTTCAAAAATGCTTGCAAGGTGAGAGATAGGGTATGCAAGGTGATCATATATAGTGGGAGAAATAATAATTTGGTATCCATAGAGATGGTGTAAAATATGAAGTTGGATATGACTACACATAAGAATCTATATAAGGTATCGTGGTTGTAGAAAGGACATCAAGTAATTATAAGTCAACAATGTAAGGTTGAGTTTAAAATAGGTGGTTATATAAATGAAGTTTTATGTGATGTCATACCTATGGACCTGTGTCATGTTATGTTGGGAAGACCATGGAAATATGACAAGAATTCCATACATGAAGGGAGGAATAACACTTATACCATTGAGAAGAATGGGTGTAAGCATATGTTGTTGCCAATAGAATACCAGGGAGTCAAATAAGAAGTTATTCATAGTATACTTCTCATGAGTGGGAAGGAAATCTTGAAACAAGTCAAGAATGAATAGGAAATTTAGTTTGTTGTTGTAGGTAAGTCGAGAGTGATATTTACTATAAATTATATGAATTATTTTGTTGTGAAAGTTTAGGATTTGTTGGATGTGTTTGCTAATATTGTGGCAGATGAGTTACGTCACTCTTTGTCACCTATCAGGAGTATCAGTAACCATATTGACCTTATTCCATGAGAAAGTTTGCCAAACAAAGTAGCATACAGATTGAACCCCCAAGAGAATGAAGAGGTCAAGAAGCAAATCCAAGATTCGTTGGATAAAGATTTGATCAGGGAAACTTTGAGCCTATGGTCAGTACCAACTATGTTGAGTTCGAAAAAGGATGGAGGTTGGAGAATGTGCACTGATTCAAGAGCCATCAACAAGATAACCATCAGGTATAGATTCCCTTTACCTAGAATGGATGATTTAATGGATTGCTTCAGTGGAGCTAGTTATTTTTCCAAGAAAGATTTGGAGAGTGGCTATCATGATCTAATCATGAGAGAGGGAGATGAATGGAAGGAAACATTCAAAACAAATGAACGATTTTATGAGTGGTTTGTTATTCCTTCTGGATTAAAAAATGCCCTAAGTGCGTTTATGAAGTTGATGAATGTAGTGCTCAAAGATTTTATTGGTAATTTTATGATTGTTTATTTATATGACTTTGTAGTTTTCAGTAAGACTAAAGAGGAGCATTTGAGACACTTAAAAACGGTGCTAAGGAGGTTACAACAAGAGAATCTATTGGTGAATTTGGGGAAATGTTATTTTATGAAAACATAACCTATATATTTGGGGTTTGTAATATATTCAAATGAATTGAATATGGATCCAAATAAGGTGAGGGGAATCATAGAATGGCCTCCTCCAAGAAGTGTGTTTGAGGTAATAATTTTTCATGGGTTGGCATGTTTTTATAGGAAATTTATCAGGAATTTCAACAGTATTTGCGCACCCATATTGGACACCATAAATAAGGAGAATATATATTTTAATTGGAGAAAAGTGGCTAAGAAATGATTTAGAGTGTTGAAAGAAAGGATACCAAAAAAACCTATTCTAGTTCTACCATATTTTAAGAAGACTTTCCAGGTCAAATGCGATGTGAGTGGAGCAGCCATTGGTGCAATTTTAAGTCAAGACAATAACCTTGTTTCTTATTTCAGTGAGAAGTTGAATGATGTTAAGAGGAAGTATTCGACATATGACAAGGAGTTTTATGTTTTCATACAAGCCTTCAAGAAGTGGATACATTATCTTATCCCAAAGAACTTTGTTTTATATAGTGACAATCAAGATTTGTAGTTTAAAACTAGACAAGAGAAGTTGAACCAGAGGCATGCCAAATGGGTAGAATTCATGCATAATTTTACTTTTGTTAGTAAGCATACTAGTGTCATTGCTAAAAAAGTTGCAGATGCTTTGAGCAAGAGATGTTTGATCTTGCAAGAATTTCAGGTGGAGACCTTAGGATTTAAACACCTCAAGGAGATGTATCAAGAAGACCCAGACTTCAAAGAAGTTGATGAAGCATCTGAGAACTCTTTGCTAAGGGAAATAAATCAGTGGATGGAATATTTAATCCAAAACAAATTGTTATTCAAGGGAAGCCGATTGTGTATCCTGAAATGATCAATGCCGGATAACTTGATGAAGGAGAAGCATAATGGGGGATTGGATGGACAATTTGGCCATGATAAGACATATGTGCAGTTGAGTTCTTCATACCATTGGCCAGGAATGAGATATGATGTGAAGAAATTCGTGGATAGATGAAAAATCTACCAATATGCAAAAGGAAAGAAACATAAAATTGGATTGTATCAACCATTTATTATTCCAGACTGGTCGTGGGATGCCATAAGAATGGATTTTATTTTTGGATTGCCAAGAACCCAGAGAGGAAGTGATTCAATATTTTTGGTAGTTGACATATTTTCAAAGATGGTTCATTTCATTCCATGTCAAAAAATCAATGGTGCTACCCACATAGAATATTTTTTTTTTAAGGAGATCGTGATTACATGTGTTTCCCAGAAGTATAGTCTCAGAAAGAGATATTAAATTGGTGGGACACTTGTGGAGAAACTTGTTGAAGAGTCTAGGGACAAGTTTGTCTTTCATTTCAACATATCATCCTCAAACAGATGGACATATTGAGGTATTGAATCGAAGCTTAGGGAACCCGTTAAGGAGTTTGGTCACTGAACATAACAGTCGGTGGGATCAAATACTTCCCCAAGAAGAGTTTGCATATAATGAATCACCAAATAAAAGTGTTGGTAAAATCCCATTTGAAATAGTATATGGAATGCATCTAAGAGGAATTTCAGAGTTGAGAGACTTGGGAGGAGATAAGTTCTTAAGTGCAGGAGTAGAGGATTTTGCTGCAGAGATGAAACATTTGCATGATCAGATCAAGGGACTGCTACAAGATAGCAGCCAAAAATACAACAGTCGAATAGACAATAAAATAAGAGAGGTAAATTTCGAAGTTGGAGATCAAGTCTTAGGACACATGAGGAAGGAAATATTCTCAAAAGGGAAACATAACAAGATAAAGATCAAGAATATAGGACCATGTAATATCCTCAAAACAATTGTTGTGAATTATTATGAGATTGAAATACCAGAGGACATTGGAATATCACCAATATTCAATGTAGCAGACTTATACCCTTACAGGATGGATGATACAGGATGGATATATGGATAGGAGGATATTCAGTGGAAGTGACAGATTCCTATAGCAGAGAATCCACAGATAGATATGATTTTAGATCACAAGATTGTTAAGAAGATCAAGAGGAAAGTTTATTATGAGTATCTGGTTAAGTGGAAGGGTCATCCAACTGAAGATTCTAGTTGGATAACTAAAACTGGTATCCAGAAGCATGGAAAGACAGTGGAGGAGCTCATGGACAGGAGTCTATGAATCTTTTTTTCCTGAGGAGTATGGTGAAGGATAATCACCATCAACATTCAAAGAGGCCAAGTGAAGGACAACTCAACATCCAACGCCCACATTCAAATTGTTTTGGATTCCAAGGAGAGCATGTGATTTTGATATTTTGAGAGAATTGTAATTAAATCCCATTTAATGTTTGGAGGCTTGAGCCATTTCAAGAGATCACAGAAGATTGTAATTTCTTTAATACATATAGGATTATATAGATATTGAGCATCGAATCATATATGGGATGTAAATGCTCATTTATTGTAATAGGATTAGTAGGATAATGTTTTAATTGTGATATAATATCTCTAAGATACATTGAAGGGAATTCTCAAGAATCTCCATCATGTATAAATGTATAAATGTATGTAATGTATGTTGAAAGAGGCTTTGAACGTTTACTGTGATTTTCGTTGAAAAGAGTTGCAGAGAGTTGTTTCATAAAGGTTGGGCATGTGTTGTATTATTTGAACATGGGGGGTGAAATTCCCCACAGAAAGTTTTTTTTCCTGGGGAAACGTGTCATATTTTTGCCTCATTTTTTCGTGTCCATTGTTGGGCGGTTTTTTGGCACATGGCTTTTTATTGATGGTTTTCTATTTCCAATTAAGGAATTAGGATTGTTGACTAATACAATTCACTGGGATATGGTTTTGGATGCCGTTGGATCCTATATGTATATTGTATTATAAACAATGTAGAACTATGAATGAATATAGGATATGTTAGTTTTCCCGGTTTGGGTTTCCAGGCGAAAAATCTCTGTGTAATGTTTGTATTTTCCCTTGTATCTTTTTTATTCTTTTACTAAAAATATGTTTGAATTAAATATTGTACAATGTTAAAATATATAATAAACCCTTGTATGTGTTTGTTGGAGGAATATAATAGAGGATAATTTCTTTTTGATCTCTCCACATGTTTTCCTATGAGTTACTTAGGTAATTTTGTGTTGTTTTCTTTCGGTTTTGTGTATTCATGTGTGTGCATTTTATGGTGGAGTATATGAACTTTTAAGGTTATGTAAGTTTAAATTATTTATATTATGAAAACTTTGTGCAGGTAGTTCACAAGCGCCCACACAAGGAGTGTGAAGGCCCGATCATTTTAAGACTCAATAACTGAGGAGGGATAGAGTGAATTATGTAGAGTGAGTGCAAGGAGTGCACATATACTCATTCAAGTACAGAATCTCAGAGAATACCTATGAAATGCATGCATAGGGAAAAAACTTAGTCAAGTGTTGAAATATTCTAAAAGAGGACGAGCGCAAGGAGTGCATGCGAGTTTTCTATGTCTCAAGTTCAAGGGAAGTAGCACTAAGCGTGCACCCAAGCCTAAGTCCTTTGAACTTATAAAATCTCAAGAAGGATAACAAGATTTAGTTCTCAATAGGAATATTTCCTTTTGTTTGGAGAAGGAGCCGACCATATCCGTTCGGAGAAAGGAAATATATTCCATGACCGTTAGATCTGGTGTGCATGGGTGATAACCCTTGAAGTCCTTCGGAATTTGCATATTTGGAAGTTTTCAAGTGTGTGTCGTGGAGGAGACAAGTTTCTCGAAGTCTCGGGATACGAAGGGAATATGGACCATCCATTAGTGATGACATGTTTCCGCAGATCTAGCGTGGTTCGGAGGTCAAACTATCTGGAAAATTTGACGTGTCGAAGTGAGAGCATGAGAATTCCCCGAAGCTATGAAGGCCGAAGAAAATCATGACAATTGGCATTAGAGCCACGTGTCAATAAAACTCACATTCTGGAGATATGACACTCTGAAGGATATTGGGTGTATGCTAGCTTGGCTCGAAAATCGATGAAGGCCCGAGTAGGTCTCGACCATCTATTAGTGTTGACACATGGACCATTGATTGAGACCCTTCATGAGTTTGCTTGTTTGGAATCCATAAGCTTTGGAGTGTTGTGTTGAGAAAATCTTTGAAGCCTGAAGCATGGAGTTACCAGTGATCGTTGATCTAAGGCAGACGACAACCATTCGATCTGCTAGTTCAGAGTTCAACAGTATGAAATTATTGTGTGTTGGAACGGGTAAAAATCTTGAATCTCGGAGTCCTGGAACCTTTATATGTAGTAGATATCAATGGATATTGTGAGCCATTTATCTCCTTTGTTTTTCGGTTGTTCATGAATTTGACGTTTAAGAGGATTGTGTGTTGTAGTCATTGGAACTCCCAAAGCTTCAAGCTCTAAAGTACCAAATTTTTCACTAAGTTGAGAGCTCTCCCATAGTTTTTGCTCGAGTTTTCCTGGAAGGATTCGTTGGATTAAAACGTCCCTTGCGAATCTGAATTTTCATGCAACTAAAGGAGAAAATGCCTGTGGTATATAGTTTTGAGGGTTTAGAGAGGACCTTAGAGAAAATTCAACTTCATTGTAAGAAATATCCTATACCAGGAGGTTGTTCATACTCCAAGAGGTGTTGGGGATTTTCACCAAGCTAAGATAGGAGCTAACGCAAAAAACGAAGGAAGGAAGAGTGAGAAATGGGTAAGGAAATCAGTAGGACCATTTCTGATATTTTACCCACAAAAAGAAAAATAGACATATACACAAACAAGGAAGGATATACCAGGACTAAAATGTATAGAAATAACATCATCTGCAACCCCCTTGGTTTAAATGCCTTTTATCTATGATCGTACTACCCCATAAAGGCCCCTTGAAAAGGAAATTCTTTCGAAAGAATTTCTTTGAACTTGTTTATCATTGATGAAAGATGAAACTAAATTATATGTATTGTTCAGAATGATTGATCATTGTGTGCAAGAAAGGTAATTGCATACCACACAAAGGGTAGTGAATCAATTACTTCGCAAAAAGAGGACGAGCAATGAGTTCCAATTAAGTGTGTAGATTGGGGATTATGACATTGTCCAAGTTATTTTAGACTTGGGGTCTGATGTAAATGTTTTTTCGAATAAAACATGGGAAGTGATGAGGAAGTTGAAGTATATTTTGTGTTCCATCTAGTTCATATTGTCCAACCAACACAAAATAGTAGTACCATTTGGTCGGTTGTTAAGGTTACTTGTGAATATAGACAGAGTTCACAGTGTTGCAGATTTTTAAGTCATTGAGATTGTGGATAATAGTAAGCCATATCCAAAGATAATGGGGCTTGAATGGGAATTCAAAAATTAGGAAATTATTAATATGAATAAAATGGAAATGGTATTTGAAGTGGATTACTTGAAGGCTACCACAGCAGTGGATCCGAAAGAAGGAAAGAGGTATAGCGAACAAACTAAAGGGAATGAAATTGCTAACCTATATAATATTACTGTGTGAATGGATGACTACATTAATCCGACTGTAGATGAAACCCTGATTTGGAGAATAATTATCTCATGTGCATCAAATTCATCAGAAGTTCAAGAACATTGGAAGAAAATGATGTATGAAGTATCAACTAGAGATGTGCTCGCATTACTTGATTGTTGCGCTGGATTGTAACATATTTATGTGACCCACCAAAGCATGATGAACTGACTCATATAAGTTCTTTTGTAAAGGATATTGGGTTAAATATACCTAAACAACAAATATTTTGGAATTAGATGTTGTCTTGAAAGCCACTATAGGTAGATGGTGGGATTCACATAAATAAGGAATAGAAGACTGGTCATAGTGTAAAATAATAATGCAAGTTAGATTTGGTACAGAGTTTGTGTATACTGTGTAGAATAAAGGGGAGTAAGTGACACAAACGATCATATTGTGCACTGCAAAAAGATATGGATTTGATAATGAAGAAGAAATGGATCCATAAGTTCATACATACATTGGATATGATCCCCAAGAATTGGTACTTGGAAGTAGAAATTCATATAGAAACCATGGATTGGGATGAGCTAACTCAAAGGTTTAAAGTAACAATTACTTTTGAATACCCATTGGTAGATACAACTTTCCAAGCCATTAGAACCAAGGTTTTTTCATAATAAGGGTTGATGGATTTAGTACCTATGTGTAGTGCACATAGAACTTCTATGAAATTTCATGAACTACTAGAATGTTATAATGTGGTTCAAGAAGATCAGGACAAGGAGGATCCAAGAAATATTCAAATACTTGAAACCGAGGGGAAATGCATAGTGGAAGGTCCATAGCTTGAATTTGTTTCATATGCAAAGCATCTAAGGATGCATAAGGTAAATATTGGGAAAAAAGAGAATACAAAGTTTGCGCAAATAAGAGACTACTAGAATGATGAAACTGAGGAAAAAATTGCAGACTTACTACATGAGTATCAGGATATATTCCCAACTACATTTGAATAAATGAAAGGGATAATTGGTGGGCTAGAACAAATGAGGATATCTTTGAAACCAGATGCTAATGTAGTAAGATAGAGACCCTATAGACTAAATATGAAGTATAAAGAGAAGGTAAAGGAAGAGAGAGACAAAATGTTAGAAGAAAGAATTATTAAAGAAGTGGTGGAATCATAATGGATAAGTCAGATAGTAGTACAAGATAAGAAAACACGGGGAATCAAAATTTGTGTAGACCTAAGAAAGATAAATGATGCATGTATGCACGATCAATTTCCGACATGTTTTATTGATGAGGTGCTAGATAATGTAGGGGAGCATGAGGCTTATTCCTTCACGAATGGATTCTTAGGATATCATGATCCGGATTTATGTAGGAACACAATGAAATACAGAAATACACATAAACACAGAGATGCAGCAGAAATAAGACTTCATTTCATTAATAACAAATGACTGAAATATGCTTACAGACATAATGGAAATAAACTAGCTAGGGCGTTGGTAGCTTATCTCTGAGAAGAGATGTGGCCGCTACTCGCATCCGTGAGAAGATGATTACAATGAGGCTCTGAAGGCCCTTTTTACAATAAACGGGAATGCCAAAAGTCCTAGACATCCAAAAACCTAACCCTGGGAGATGAAGCGCCAAAAGTCATGTGAGCCCCATTTGGGTAAGTTGGTGCATCAACTTCCCGGGGTCGTAACTTTTGCATATGATCTTCGTTTTAGGTGTATGATAGCTCATTGGAAATATATATACGAGGCCTACAATTCCTGAGACAAAATAGCTTCGTTAGATGGTATTTTGCAAGAGAAAAATACCCAAAACAACATCGTTTAGGGCCTCAAAATGGCCCCGGAAGTTCAGGACCCGAAAAAACTGCTAAAAATAGTAAACTGTGAGAAAACTAAAAAACTGAAAGAAGCAATGCTGGGGGTCCAAGTGGAATAGGTGGGTGGCCACCAATATCCACCTGGATCATTCCTCCCCCCTTAGGAAGCAATGGTCCCCATTGCGTTGAGTACCTCCATGAGATGAGGAAACTTCTGCTGAACTTGGTCCCTGATGAGCCATTTCCCTTGGTGAAGGAGTTGGCTTGCTTTGACAACTCGATATAACAGTATCCTTTTCTTTCGGGTGTGATTGATATTTGTATCCATGATCTAATCAGTTTTGGCTTATTCCATGCATTCTAGATTTAACTCTGTTGGTGTGAGTTGTTCTTCCATGTCGGATGTGTCTAGTAGAGGTGGAAAGTAGGGCCGAAGGCGGTCCACATTGGACACTGGGTGCAAACCAAGGAATGGTGGAGCTCAAAGGCATTTTCCCCTACATCCTTGCGGAGGGTGTACGACCCATATCGAAGCGGACGAAGCTTCTGGTGGGGTCCAGCGAGGCGCTCCTTTTGCAAATGCAGCCACACTTTTTCACCCACTTAGAAGTTGTGTGGCACCCGATGTTGATCATGTCGTTGCTTGTAGTTAGCATTGGCTCTGTCCAAGATGTCATGAACCTGTTGGAAGATGTGTGGAATGTGATCAATGAATTTGTTTGCCTTATCTACCTCAGACTGGACATGAGCTGATTCTTCCTGAGTAGCCACAAATGGCATGGCTATGTCAATGGGACATAGTGGTTGGAATCCCAAGCCCACTTGAAAGGGGCTGTGGCTAGTTGAGTTATGGAAGGCCCAGTTGTAGCTATGTTGTACATAGGGGAGGCTCTCATCCCATGTTTGTGGATTCTTTGAATTGTACATGCGCATAATGTGTACGATCATCCGGTTGACGACCTATGTCTGGCCATCAGTTTGCGGATGGAAAGTTGTGGACTTACTGAGCTTGGTGTCCAACGTCGACCAGAGGCTAGACCAAAATGTACTGAGGAAACTACTATCCCGATCTGAGATGACAGACTGTGGGATCCGAAAGTGTACCCACACTCGTTCAAAGAAGAGTTTAGCAGTGGATTCTACTGTGATATTCTTCTTGCAGGCCATCATAATGGACATCTTCGAGAATCGGTTGACGACCACAAAAACATAGTCATTGCCATGCTTAGTAGAAGGAAGGCCCGACTTGTAATCCATAGAGATGGATTCCCAAGGTCGACTGGGGGTAGGAAGCAGAGTATAGATGCCTTGCTTCTTGATGGTCAGTTTGGCAATGGTGCAAGCAGTGGAGGACTTGATGTACTTCCCGACATCTTGTTGAAGGTTCGACCAATAGAAATAATTTTGCAGTACTACCACGGTTTTCTCAACCCTGAAATGCCCAGTGACTCGACTGTAGTGCGTCTCCCAAATCATCTTGGCATGCTCACTTGAAGGAACACAAAGGTGTCCCAAGTGACAAAGCAGGGCATCCTGGAGGTGAAAATTGGGAACTTGCTTACCCTCCAAGAGTGTATTGTATGTGTGGCTGAATTCCGGATCACTTGTGTAGAGAAGCGGCCAATCGAAAGTCTCATGCCCACAAGAGTTGAGCACAGTGGTTAGCGCCACGATGGGTGGTCGACTGAGGTAGTATGCAACATTATTGGTGCTGCCTTTTTTGTACTTAATGTTCAAATGAAACTATTTCAGGTATGTGGACCACTTCTGATGGTGATCATTCTGCAACTTCCCTTATGTCTGTATGAACTGCAGGGGTTGGTGGTCTGTGTGGATGACCATTTCCTTTCCCAAAATGTAATGCTTCCATTGTTGACAAGCCTGCATAATGGAATACATTTCATTGTCATAAGTGGGATACTTCCGGACTGTGTCGGAAAGTGTCTCACTGTGATATGCCATTGGATGCCCATGTTGAGTAAGGACTGCCCCAATAGCATAGTTAGAGGCATCTGTCTCGATCTCAAATGGTTGTTGCAAGTCTGGTAATGTGAGCATTGGTGCAGAGCAGAGGCGATGTTTCAACTCCCCGAACGCCTTCTATTGAGATTCAGACCAAAATAATTTTTCTTTAGCTCCTCCCTTGGTGACTTGACTCAAGGGCCAAGTGATATGAGAGAATCCCAACACAAACCTGTGGTAGAAATTGGCAAGACCTAAAAAGTTGCGGAGCTCTGTTAGGGTGGCTGGGGCTAGCCAATCCCGAATGACTTGGATATTTGTTGGATCCACATGCACCCCCTGCTCATCAATAATGTATCCCAGATACTGAACCTGGGTTATGCCAAAAGTGCATTTCTCCAAATTGGCACACAACTTGTGTTGTTGCAATGTTTGGAGGACCTGTCGAATATGGTGGAGGTGCCCTTCCTAAGTCTGGTTGAAGATCAAAATGTCATCCAAGTACACCACTACAAATGAGTTGGTGAATGGTTGCAGGATGTCGTCCATTAGCCTCATGAAGGTTGTAGGGGCATTCGTTAACCTGAAAGGCATGACCAACCATTCGAAAAGGCCCTCCTTGGATTTGAATGTAGTCTTCCACACATCAGAGGGTTCGATTAGTACCTAGTGATACCCAGACTTCAAGTTGATCTTGCTGAAATATTTTTCCCCCTTGATTTGGTCCAGAAGGTCATCAATCTGTGGGATCGGGTACCTATTCTAAACAATGATCTTGTTCAGTGCCCAATAGTCAATGCAGAGTCTCCAAGTCCCATCCTTCTTCTGCACCAATACGATCGGGCTCCCACAGGGCGATGAATTCGGCCAGATGTGACCTTTCTACAACAACTCCTGAATCTACCTCTTGATTTCGTCATTCTACAGGACAGAGCGTAGGTAGATGGGTCCATTGGGCAGCGGTGCACCTGGGGTTAGATCGATGGGGTGCTTGACCTGGCAGTGTAGAGGCACCCCTGCGGGGGAGGTGAAGATGTCCTCATACTCCTCCATGACCTTATCCATCTGTTGTTTTCATGCAGTGGGGCCTTGTCTGGAGGTCATGGCCATAGTCTTCCACTTTCCCTGAGGTCGGATCATCAGGAAAACACATTTTCTGGTTTTGGAAATGAGTGTACTGTATTGTTTTGCAGTAACCAAAGAGATGGTGGTAGGCGGTGCTATCTCCGGTATCCTGTACAGATTATTGCCCAAAGTGATAATAACAGCATGAGGCCTGGACTCATACACAACATGTCGCTTCCACAAGTACGGTTGGCCTAATAATACATCAGAAACATCAAGAGGAGAAATGTCACATAATACCTCATCCATGAAGAGCTTGATGTTGTAGGGAAGGCGACAATGTCCACTGACGTGGAGGTCCTGTCCTTGGTGCAACCACCCGATGGTGTATGGTTGTGGGTGTGTTGTGGTCGGCAATCCCAACCGCTTCACGACCTCTACCGAGATGAGGTTCTTCTGGATCCCACTGTCGACAATGAACTGCAAAAGGGAACCCTTTACCCACATCTTGGAATGGAAGAGACGCTCTGCCTCCTCTGGATCTTCTAGTTCCTCCTTCTGGATCTTCATGGTGGCAACAGTGGTGTTGGGCTCCGCATCGATAATCTGCTTCCCCCTGTCATTCCCCTTGTCAGGTTCTGATTCAGAGTCAGAGAATGCATCTGATTCAGAAGCCTTCAACTCGGCTACCAGTGACTGCTTGGCCCGACACTCACTTGTGCTGTGAGTGGAGCTCTTATGGAACTCACACCACTTCCCTGTGTCCTTTTTTGACTTTGTGGTGTTGTTCTTTTCTTGTGGCTTCGGCGGGTTGTCCTGGGATGCCCTGCCTTGGCTTGGTCCTTTGTTTTGCAGTTTGGGAGTACCTTTCCCGTGCTTCTGATTTGCAGACCCAAAGTCTCGCTTCTTCTGTTTGAACTTCTGCTCAATCTTGGCAGCATATCGGTATGCCACACCAAGTGAGGAAATGTCGAGGAACTCCATTTCCTCCTGAATGTATCTGTGCAGAAAATTGCGGTACTTTAACACCAAATTTTTCTCTAATTATTTCATACCCAACTTTGTGCGTAGGGTATGAAACAGATTCGTCATCTCATGCACATCTTGGTCCCTTTGTTGCCGCAACATAGTCCATTGTATGTATTTGTCCTCATAGCTCCCCATGGGATAATATTGTTCCTTGATGGCATCTCAAAAAGAATTCCAAGTGGGTGCGGCCGAGAACAAAGAGAGTTCTCCCTCGCCCTCTTGCTCCGAGTAGGTTTCCCACCAGTCATTGACATGGGGGGTGGCTTTGAGGAGTGCGAAAATAATCTTTTCTCGGTCGGAAAAGTCATGAACCGAGAAATATCCTTCTAATAGATTCAACCATCTATCTACGACATCTGCATCTATTTGTATGTTAAATATGGGAATGTCAAAGTTTACTTGTACCTTAAAAGAAGTGGCACCTCCAGAGTGGCTTATGGATGTCGATGCACTGCCAGTCGGAATCCGTTGAACAATCTGGGCAAAGTTGTCCATCATTGCGTTCCTTTGTTTCTCGAGGGCCTCCTCGAGCAACATTTTGATAGGATCTCCTGCTCCCTCATCTTTATTTTCTTCCCCCATGGGCGGTCATCGGGGTTTTCGAGGCTGATCTTGCAAAAGTTCAACCAGATCGAGCCCCAACTCCTTATACCCGGATCTCGTTGGGGACATGCAAAGAAGGATCGAGAATGAGCAGACCGCTCTGATACCACTAATCCGGATTTATGTAGGAACACAATGAAATACAAAAATACACATAAACACAGATATGCAGTGGAAATAAGACTTCATTTCATTAATAACAAATGACTGAAATATGCTTACAGACAGAATGGAAATAAACTAGCTAGGGCGCTGGTAGCTTATCTCTGAGAAGAGATGTGGCCGCTACTTGCATCTATGAGAAGATGATTACAATGAGGCTCTAAAGGCCCTTTTTACAATAAATGGGAATTCCAAAAGTCCTAGACATCCAAAAACCTAACCCTGGGAGATGAAGCGCCAAAAGTCATGTGTGCCCCGTTTGGGTAAGTTGGTGCATCAACTTCCCGGTGTCGTAACTTTTGCATATGATCTTTGTTTTAGGTGTATGATAGCTCATTGGAAAGATCTATCCGAGGCCTACAACGCTCAAGACAAAATAGCAACATTAGATTTTATTTTGCGAGAGAAACATACCCAAAAAAACATCGTTTAGGGCCTCAAAATGGCCCCGAAAGTTCAGGACCCGAAAAAACTGCTAAAAATAGTAAACTGTGCGAAAACTGAAAAACTGAAAGAAGAAATGGTGGGGGTCCAAGTGGAATAGGTGGGTGGCCGCCAATATCGACCTGGATCATATCACCATATAAATATTGCATGGGAAGACATTTTAACACTACTTTTACAACATAGTGGGGAAGCTACCAGTACATAGTGATGCCTTTTGAGTTGAAGAATGCACCTGCAATTTTCTCAAGAGTAGTGGCCTCGTCCTTTAAATAATTTATTCATAAGATCCTTGAATTTTATTTCGATGATTGGACTATGTTTATTTTCGTAAAGAATCACATAGAAGTACTATGATTATTTTTTTATAGGTGTACACAATGTCATATTTAATTGAACTTGAAGAAATTTGTTTTATGTCTGGCTTTTATCTTTTTGTTGGGAAATTAGGTAGGTAAGAGAGACTTACTAGTGGATCCTGCTAATATTGTAGTGATTTTCGACTTACAACCACCTATATCAATGAGACAGTTAAGAGAAAACCTGGGACATACAAGATACTACATGAAGTTCATTAAGGTATATTCACATATCACAACACCCATAGAGAAGTTGTTTAAGAAACATACTAAATTCTAATGGAATGAGGAATTCTAGAAAGGTTTGGACACATTAAATAAGAAGTTAGTGATTGCGCCAATTTTGATATTCCCATATCGTTTCAGTCAGACAGGGCCCCCTTGAAAGTTGTATGTCCTATCTCTCGGTGGTATCAGTGGTAGTAGAGGATCTCCATCCTTCATTCCTTCCCTCTGATGATTGTAGATTTTGTCTCATTACATTCCAATCCACTCCATTTATTTCATTCTATCCCCTCCTTGTAGGTAGAAGTAATTCCATTGGTTGGTTTTGTTGGTTGGAAAGGATCACCTTGGAAGCATAGATTGCAATGGATCATGGACTGGTGGGCTGAGACATCTATTCACGAGGGAGAATTCCAACCATTCGCTGACTAATAAACAACTATAATAAACTCCTAAGTTTCTCCGATATCAAATATACCCCGGATGAACTTATGGAAGAAGGAATTTCATGTTCATGTGGATGCATCGTCCATAGCTTTGAGAATTGTATTAGCTCAGCTAGGAGAAGGAGAGTTACACCATCCAATTGCATTTGAAAGTAGGAATTTTTCAATAGCATAAAATAACTACTGTATGACAAAACGAGAGGCATTAGCAAGGGTGTATGTGCTGCAAAAGTTTAGACACTATTTGTTGTATTCTCATTTCAAGATGTATATAGACCATACCACACTAAGATACTTAGTGAACAAGCCAGTGTTGGGGGGCAGGGAATTTACAGATGGTTTTTATTGTTCTAAGAGTACGTGATCTAGGTGGATATTGATGGCCACTCACCTATTCTACTAGATCGAATTTGTTTTTACCACCTCGGCAGTTTTTCGACAGTTTTTTGGGTTCCAAACTTCTGGGGTCGCTTTGAGGCCCTAAACGATGTTTTTTGGGGATTTGGGGCCCAAGTGACTTCCTAAGGCACTAACTTAGGCTAGTTAAAAATCATTATTCTCGGTTATACCTTTCCAACAATCTATCATACACATAAAACGAAGATCGTATGCAAAAGTTATGACCCCGAGAAGTTGATGTACTAAATTAGCCCAACGGGGCCTACATGAATTTTGGCACTTCATCTTCTAGGTTTAGGGTTTTGGATGTCTATGGTTTTGGAATTCATATTTATTGTAAAAACGCCTTTAGATCCTCATTGTAGTCATATTCTTGTGAATGAACACACTCGTCACATCTCTTCTCAGAGATAAGCCGCCACCATTCTAGCAAGCTTGTTTTCCACTATAGTTTACAGTTTCATCTTATTTCCTTATTGAATGGAAACCAGTTTTACTGTATATTTGTTATTTTGTGTTAAACATATTTTGATAATAATATGTATTCATTTTATTCTGCTCGTAAAATCAGGATCAGTCAGCAGACCGTCAGTCATGACACTAACCACAGTGCTAGAATCTTGCGGCCATGAGACCTCTTGATGGCCCCACCTCTATGAGACAGACCCAAACTTCTCCACCACATACAAAATGTTGGGCACACACACATTTTTCGATAATTTCCATCTTCAGGATGGGTTGTTGTGTCATTTGGACCATATTTGTGTTCCATTAAGCGAGTGAGTGAAGGTGATCTAGGAATCCCACTATGTTCGGGTGGAAAGACACTTTGGCGTCAAAAAAGATAATGAAAATGTTGCAAAAACATTTCTACTGGCCAAAACTTCGACATGAGGTCAGTAAATATATCAGGTCCTGCACTTCCTGTACTATTTCCAAACCCGCCACTAAGAAACAGGGCATGTACACCTCTCTTCATACTCTTGACAGTACATGGGAATCCATCTCAATGGACTACATGTCAGGCCTCCCATCCAACAAGAGGGAAAATGACTGTGTTTTTGTGGTTTTTGATCAGTTTTTTAAGATGGCGATTTTGGTCGCCTGCAAGAAGAGCATCACAGCAGAGGCCACTGCCAAGATATTATTTGAATGAGACTGCGTACATTTTGGAATCCCAAAAACCATTGTCTCATATCAGGACAGTAAATTTATCAGCACATTCTAGTCGAGCCCCTGGTCACTGCTGGACACCAAGCTCACCAAATCGACGACCTTCCACCCCCAGGCAAATGGAAAAATCCATGTCGTAAATCGAATGATCGTGCATATCCTGCGCATTTTTAATTCCAAGAACTCTCACACATGAGATGAGAGTCTTCCCTATGTCCATCGTAGCTACAACCGAGCCCTACATAACTCAACCGGCCACAACCCCTTTCCGATGGGGTTGGGATTCCAACCATTGGGTCCCATAAATGTTTCACTTCCCCTTGCGATCACCTCGATCAAATCATCTCCTTCTCCAACTGAAGCTGACAAAGACACCTATTTCATTGAGCACATCCATCATATTCTCCAACAGGTTCAGGATACCCTATAAAAGTCCAATGACAAGTACAATAAGTGCCATGATCAACACGAGGTTCCACATAAGTTTTCGGTGGGCGACAAAGTTTGCTTGCACTTGCAGAAAGAATGCCTTATAGGACCCCATTGTAATATTTGACCACTTTGTTATGGGCTATCCACCATCACCAAGGTTGTGGTTGATAGTAATTTTGAGATAAATATTCCTCCTTTCCTTGGCCTACACCCAATGTTCAACGTGGATCTCCTTCGGCCTTATTTCCCATCATTATTGGACACCTAAGAGGTAGGAAAATAGCTTACACCAATAAAGATCAACACCAAATGCATACAACAAGATTCCAATGATCATATTGTGGAAAAATAGGTCAAGGGAACTTTCCAGCAAAGGATCCATCTTTATCGAGTTGCCAAAGTCGGGCAGCTCTTGCACCAAGGCAATTGGCTCACCCAGGGCCAAATTTAGTAGAAATTTCCTCATTTTATGGGGGAAATCAATGCAATGGAGACCATTGCTTCCTAAGGAGGTAGGATTGATCTAGGTGGGTATCGGTGGCCACCCACTTATTCCACTAGCTCAAAAAATTGTTTTCCACCTTGGCAGTGTTTCGACAGTTTTTTGGGTTCCAAACTTTCGGGGTCGTTTTGAGGCCCTAAATAATGTTTTTTGGGGATTTGGGACTCAGGTGATTACCCAATGCATTGATATAGGATAGTATAAAAATTTTCGACTTGGTTATACCTTTCCAACGGGATATCATGCACCTAAAACGAAGATCGTATGCAAAAGTTACGACCCCGGGAAGTTGATGTACTAACGTACCCCAACGGGGCCCACATGACTTTTGGTGCTTCATCTCCTAGGGTTAGGTTTTTGGATGTCTATGGTTTTGAAATTCATATTTATTGTAGAAATTCCTTCAGAGCCTCATTGTAGTCATCTTCTTGCAAATGATCGAAACTGTCACATCTCTTCTCAGAGATAAGCCTCCACCATTCTAGCAATCTTTTTTTTCACTGCATTTTATAGTTTCAACTTATTTCCTTATTGAATAGAAACCAATTTTAGTATATCTATGTTATTTTGTGTTAAACATATTTTGATAATAATCTGTATACATTCTTTTATTCTCATAAAATCCAGATCAGTACAAGTTTGAAGTCATAGTTAAGCTAGATAAATTAAATGCAGGACCAAATCACTTATTCCACATTCTACCAAGAAAGGATGTAGGGAACCTACATGATAGTTTACTTTTGTAGTTTGAATGGTGGATGAGTAATCCCAAGACATTGTGCAATTATTAATTATAGGAATGGATCCAATGAACATGACAATTGCACAAAATAAATAGTTAGTGTTTAAGGCATTGAACTATCAACTAATTGCATGAAATTTATACAAGTCAGGTGCATATGGGATATTAAGAAGATGTTTGTTAGAGTATGAAAGGACAATGATACTATCATAATTTCACAAAGGGATTGTAGGAAGGCATTATGCATATAAATTTACTGCATAGAATATTTTGTTATTTTGTGCACAAGGCTCTAGGGGGGCACACTTCATAAGGATGCTAAGGAATATTTCCAAGAATGTGATTTTTGCCAAAGGGTAGGAAAACAATTTAGAAGGGATGAGATTCCTTGAAATCCATAAGTTACACTGTAGTATTTTTATAAACATGTAATAGAATTCATTGGACCGATCAATCCATCAACTAGGAGATGAGGATCTAGGTATATAATCATTGCAACAAAGTATTTGACCATATGGGAAGAAGCAACACCGGTCACAGACCGCAGTGTGGAGAATGTTGCATATTTTGGTTTGAGAATGTCATTACAATATTTGGTTTCACATGCATTATATTTATTTATAAAGGAATGCACTTCCTAAATAAGACGATTGTAGCATTGAATGAGGAGTTCCAAATTCACCACCATGGGAGCACACTATATCACCCTAAGGGAAATGGGACAATAGAAGCCTTCAATAAAATTTAGAGAATTATTTAACCAAGATCTACAATGTAGGAAGGGATAATTGGGACTTAAGGATCCCTACAATACTAAGGGCATATAGGACTACAAGCAAACATTTGACAAGACAAACACTTTTTTGATTGTTATATGGGAAAGAAGCAGCAATACAAATGGAATTTATTGTACCGAGTTTGCACGTTGTACCAATTACAGATATTTCGAACTCTGGCATAGTAGAGGAAATATCGTCATAGTTTTTATAGCTCGAGGAAGACTAATTTGTCACAGTATACCATTAGCAAGTCTAGAAGGAAAGAGAAAAATCATGTCATTGTAGGAATATTAAACAAAAAAGGTTTCAATTGAGATACTTAGTGTAGTTATACATTAGAAAGTTCATGCAACATGCCAAGAAGTTTAGGATGCATTGGTTAGGTCCATATGTGATCAAGTATGTGAAAGAAGAAGGTGTTGTGCAACTAGAAATGTTGAAGGGTTAACTCTTGTGAGGAATGGTGAATGAAAGTCATCTAAAAATATATAAGGATGAATGAATTCCCACATATTAGTCTAACTTTCATGAGAACCTTTATAATATAGTAGTGTATTATAGTAGTGAAAATGAAAAGTGGAAAAAGAGAAACAAAAAAAAGGAAAAACAACAAAACGTAAGTAATTTTCAACAAAAGTAACTACGCATACTAAGGGAGTGTTGCAGAGGGATACCACATGAGGAGAAGGAACAAAGAGAAAGAACAACCATAAGCTTAGTGTCAAGAATTAAGAGTCTAGATGAGGAGTGTGTGAAGTTATGAAAAGAAATCATGCATCTTTGGACAAATTTGACGGAGGAACTAGAGATGAAGGTCGCCAAGGAAATATTAAGGAATGCACAAGAGAATGTCCAGAATTCCATGGGGAATATAAGTATGCTCCCACCATATGAGCACATATTTACCATCCTAGTGAAAAAGAAGTCATACAATGAGATTGAAAAGAAAAGGGAAGAGAAAAATGCTCTCGCACAATGATTCGTACCCCTGCAGGATGAAGAAGTCATGGTCATAGGGGAATTGGAAGCTATGCAAGGAATGGTGAAGAAAGTAGCACAAGAGAATGAGGAGAATCTCACTACACTGACCATGCTGGTAGTAGAGGAGATTTTCGAGAAAGAAGCTGAGGTAAAGAAGGAAGTCACTACACCAATAAAACCATCCAAATGTTCATGGAGGCATGGAAGGGCACACCACAACAGTTTTAAGTGGCTCTATATGAGCCACAAGTGAGTGTTCGAGGGTTGTTGGACAAGAATTTTGAATAGATAATTTTTTAAGAGAACATGAAAAAGCATAAAAGGGAGTAGTTTATGGGGTTAAAGAAGAAGTCAGAGCATGCACAAAACAAGGATGAACAACAATTAGGCATGAAAAAGCAACATGCAGGTGAAAATGAAGGAAAAGTAGTAGGAAATCTAGAACAAAGGAAAAGAATCATGTTGGCACAAAAGAAGGAAAATAATGCATGAATTGTGAGGGTTTTTGGGAATAAGTTTTCATGAGATGTCATAAGGGTTTTATCCCTATTTCAATGTATACATATGTAACGGGTTGGGGAATAATATACTCCTAAAAAAGGGTTATTAGGTTACTTATGAGGGAGAATATTCACTTACATTTTTGGAGAGTTTTTGCAGAGAGAGGTGTGCACTATAGAGCATCTAGGAGAGATCAAGTATATAATATGTTGTATCTATTGTAAGCACAATGAGTAACCCTGAGGTGATTATTTCTTGAAGACTAATATTGAAGCCAATTGTTGTGGATGTAGCCCAAGGATTCTATGAACCATGTTAAATAATGTGTTTGAATGCATATTTTGATGTGGTTGTTCATGGATTTTCTGATTATGCATGATTAGTATAGATATGTTACTATATGATTCATGTGCAGTAATACTGAATGATAAAGTGCATTACTTATGTTGCAATATATCTTATAATGGTTCTACACAATAGAGTTTGTTAAGTAATCAAAGGATATGAATAAATATATTACACAGAGGGTTGGTAAATAGTAATGGATATGATGATAGCTTCAAGGCCCCTCATCCCTGCAAAAAATTGGTTTCTACAGCCCTAGTAGATACCTCAGGTGAGAATTCACTTGCATGCAGGTGATGTGGAAAGGGACAATACATGAAGGGTTGTTTTGGTTGAGAATAGTGAACCTGGAGTCTTATAATTATGCACCAACAACTATTCGATGGAATTTTATAAAGGTTTTTACAATCTACTAGATGATGATGTTTTGAGAGTGGTAGACACAATTTGTATCTATGGTAAAGTTACTAGTAATGTTAACTCTACTTTTCTTACAATGATCCATAAATTTGATTGGTCGTTGACCTTTGATTATTTTCATCCTATCACTTTATGTAACTATTTATATAAAATAGTGGCCAAAATCATTGTGGTGTGCATCATGTATACTCTTATAGGGAATGTCACTTTGGAGTAGTTTTTTTTTTTTAAGGGTTGTATGATCCACGAGGTAATTGGATTTTCATAGGAGGGTTTACATCCTATCAATATACATTCCAGACAATCCAAGGAAAATGATATAGTGTTCTAGATATATCTCTGAATATTATTATTACAAATTGGATTTGATTTTAAGGTGGTAAATTGGCTTATGGGATGTGTTTCTTATGTCCATTTAGTTGTGCTAATTAAAGCTCTTATTTTTTTCATGTAGGTCAAGGATTACAAAAAGGGTTCCCATTATCACACTACCTATTTATACTAGTTGTTGATGAACTTATTCATACCATTGTTGAGTCCACTCGATCTCATCAACTACATGGTGTTCAGATTGGACGTGAAGTGTCTCTCACACAACTATTATTTGTGGATGAAAATTTTATTTTCTATCAATTCCTGGTGGAAAAGGGCCAGGTCCTCAATGATATACTGGCTCTCTTTTCTGATTCATCTGGTATGTTGATCAATATTGGAAAATTTTATTTTTTTGTTTCCGGAGTGTTATGTGGTTATCAGATAGGAGATGCCTAATATTTTTCCTTACACGTCTTTTTATCTTTCTAATGGATTCAAATACTTCATTTATCATCTCAAGACAAATTGATACTCCATAAATTATTGGGAATGGTTGGTATAAAAAGTAGATAAGAGGATTTCTATGTGGTGAAATAAAGGGATTTCTAGGGGTGGTAGTCTCACTGTCATCAAATCAGTGATCAAATCCATTCTAGTCTACTAGAAGTTTTTGGCAAAAATTCCCAAAGGAATATTGGTAAATATAAAAAAGTAATGTTATAGTTACTTATGGAAATGAACCACATATTATCTCTTCTTCCATATGGTTAGTTAGAATGTTTTTTATCTTTCTAAATCGATTGGTGGGTGGGGTCTTAAGGATCTAGTTTTCTTTGGAAAATATCTGGAAGTAGAGACTCTATGGGTCGTTCTCACCCACGATAGTCTATGGAACTGAATCCTATGTGACAAATATATTGAGCTAGGAACAATTATCGATTGGATATGAATCCCATGAAAGTCTCATGCTCAAGCATGCATCAGATGGAATAATTTGATTGATGCATTTCCAATAGTGGGAAATTTGTTAGCCTAGATGATGGGATTGAGTACCAAGGTTCAATTGGGAAGGGATGTAATAGTGGGATGTTCTCATAATATTTTTCTCCTTGATAATCTGGTTATATTTCTTCAGGAAAATAATGTATGTTCTCTCAATCGAATTGGCGATAAGAGTGTCACTTATATTAGGATAAAGGGATGAAAAACAACAATTGATCTCCAACTAGAGGTACAATGGCATTATCTGTGGTCTGGTTTTATTCTGGAATTTCAAAGAGCACATGTGAAGCTAAGAAACAAGGAGGATGGGCTTGTATGGATTTATAAAAAATATGGTGGATATTACTCGACAATGTTGGGTTGTCTGGAACTCTAAGAGAATGAAGATGTTGTTCAGTGGTGTATTCTCTTCTCTCGAAGATCAAGTCCCCCCTTAAGGGAATGCTTCTTTTTTCTTGTCAATATTAAAGGGTCGATTTCTTACATGGGATAGATTCCAATGTCGTTGAAAACAAGGGCCATGCATTCTTTTGTTGTGTAAAGAAGTGGGGAAGAAGAAAACACATATCTCTTTACAATGTCCTTATTTGTGCTAGGTGTAGAAATAAATCGGTGCTTTATTGGGAATGGACCAGGTATGGGAAAATGAGACTATTATTGAACATTCTAAGGAATTGTTTACTAAAATAAATCTAAAACCTTTTTTTTTGTCCCCATATTGGTTTCCTAGGGTCTTTGGTTGACGAGAAATTCCATTTCTTAGAGGGTAAAAAAATTCCCATTATCAAGGTTATATAACAGGCCTCGACATTGTTTCTCATCTACTGAGCAAAAATAAAGTTGTAGAAGGATCATCATCTTATCTCTATCTTAATTCGTAAATCAAATCCCTGGGGATTTTTTGATGCTCCATGTCATGGAGTGGATACAAAATATGGTATTGGGTTCATGGTTTTTCTCTCTAATTCATATTTTATTATAGGTGGTGCTATATTGGGTGTTGGTACCAACAACCTAGATGAATTATTGGATCCTCTAGATCTTCTTCACTATGAACAAATCCATAATTTGAAACCCATTCAAGTGTTTTTGGATTCTAAAGTGGTTATTGATTGGATGAACAATGCCTAGGGGTTGCTAAATCTTGAGATACAAAATGTTGGAGCTCCTCTAATATTAGTAACAAACACATTTCAAGATATTTACTTTTTTCATATATACAAATAATTTAATTTTGAAGCTAATTAGTTATCAAAGGAATCTCTATCTAGGAAATATAATATGATTTGTTTGAAGGAAACTATTGATGGGAGATACACTCCTCTCAAGTTTTTTCATTTTTCTTCTTTTTGAGTATTTGGTTTTGGTCTCGAATTGCGAGGGCATGGGATATTATGCATTTTTGAAAAATCAATTTTATTTTATGATGTAGATATGTAAAAGGTAAATCTTTTCACGTTATTTATATACTATGGTGTGCCATAACACATAAGTATTGTAACATTCTTTACCCAATAATAAAAGGTTATGTTTTTTCCACAGAAAAAAATACATGAATCAATATATTAATAATGAATAAATATATTAATATATGATAAATATATTATTAATATATGATGTATAAGAATAAATTTATAATTATAACATAATTGATTATGTATGATATAATTAATATATAGACATATTAATTTATTATATACTTATATAATATATTATATCATTAATATACTTTTCACACTTTGTTTTCACTCATGTGTACATGAAACACAACAAGGAAACATATCAACTCTCCAAGCATGGTCTAGATATGGATAGAGGAAGACAAAAAATAAAGGAAAAGGGCTTGGATGACAACCAATTTTCTTCACAACCCTTGGACCACTCTCTAAATAGAAAATACTCTTTGTTTAAATTTTATGCATATGGAAAGAACATTTTATAGTCTAGTAATGAATAATTTTTGTCTAATTTTGATGAATATAATTTTAAATGCATGAATCCCTCTAGATGAGAAGGAAAGAGGTCATCCTTTTTGGACTCTGATCAGAATAGTTCAACAATCTTATTTTTCACTTTTTTCATATTCCAGTAAGTGTTGATGGAATTCCTATGGAATATATTGATGTAGTTTTGTTTCCATATAAATAAAATTATAAGCTTTTTTTCTCATGAACGAAAAAATAAATATATATTAATATATTTATGTATAATATATATTTATAATATATGTCAATTATGTATGTATGTATGTTTTTTTTTATTTATGTTAAAAAACAAAAAAATAAATATAAATACGAGATATATTTATGAAGATGATGTTGATAGTTAACTTCCAATGAGATCAAAATTGGTCTATCAGACCTTAAGAAAAGCAAAAGATTACTTGGATTTCTTTAAAATTTTATTTTGATGCTTGAAAAGAATTAAGAGAAGAATCCCAAGATCACTAAAGTTTTGATGACTTAGAAGGTTAGGAAGGTGGATATTGTGAAAAATATTTGGAAATTGCGATCTAATTTGGGTATATGCATGACATTCTAGGACAAAGTGATTTTCATATTTAACCCTCTTGGTGTCACAAAGGTGACATATTATTTCTTTCCTTGATGTTTTGGGGATTTTCCAACACCCAGTTTCACTATGCAACTAATGAGAATTAGTTCTTATTTTAGAAATATCAATTCTCTTCTTAACTCTAGTCAAAACAGAGAGATACATTTGATATTCAAAGTTAGGTTTAACCACCTCCTCATAATATCTTAATTTTATTTTATCTTCTAATTCTTTCCTGCACCATAGATTCTCCTTAAATTTAGCTTGTACAATATTTGTAATATCATTGATATTTTGTAGAATAAATTCCTCTTTTATTCCCCAATGATTGATCCAAGAAGTGGAATCATTATGCCATCCTCACTTAAGTTGTTGGTGATTTAGGATAGAGTATGAATCAATTTTGGGGAGCCTCTTGTTATCCATGTTGTTAATATTATTTTTTTACGTTAATTACTTAATCGTAGTTTTTCTCTCAACTGGGGAAATGATCGCTTCGATGAGAAGGATAGGATAGGGTGTGTTTCCCTTAATTTTGAGATTATAAGTTATAAAATTATTTTGGATCTACTTGATATTTCTCCACGACTCTCAAGAGATACTGCATCCCCAAACTTCACATCCATATAAGATAAAACAAGTTACAGCAATATCAAAGAGGAGATTTTTCTTATCCCATAGCTAAAGGTCTACTAATTTATAATAATATCCAAACCCATAATAAGATTTCCACCCTCCATTTATCCTCTTCTCAATGCTATAGTTCCAATTGAGATTGTTATGAATATCAATTCCAAGATGATGCATGAAGGAACTTCCCCCAAGATACTATTGTCATATATAAATATAGTAGGTGATGAAAGTTAATTAATTAATTTTTTAACCTTATAATATATATATATATATATATATATATATATATATATATATATATATATATATATATATATATATATATATATATATATA